>CM060886.1:131735508-131955508 GCA_030762935.1 Hymenopus coronatus
CTAATGCCTGAAACAGAAAAGTATAAGCTTTTTAAAAGCTGAAACCAAAAACAAAGAATATCTATAAAACGGTCAACTACACGAAAAAATGTATATAACATTAACTGTGTGTTTTAATGTGCTCTACATTTTTTGTGTGTTAAGTTTTTGTCCCTCTCTTACGGTTTAGCAGTTATGCAAAATGCCTTAAGAGTCATCCAGAATAAAATAGTCTTCAGATGCTATTTCCAGAAAATTCAATATATACATTTTATTTGTCAGGTAAATATCTTTAATACACGATATTTTTATCAAAATCGTTAGCCATTTTTGAGAAAATCAACATTTTCGAAAAAAGTTCCATATAAAGTATAGTTTGGGTTTGAGGGATTTTCTTGAAAATCTTCGTGTCGCATCCTTGGGAGATACCAAACTTAAATACCAAGGTTGGTATTTAACGGTCTATTCGTTTTTGAGCTATACTGCCCACAGACACACACATATACACACACACATATACACACCCACATATATATATATGGAAATGTTTCTAAAAATGCTTCTTTTGGATTCAGCGGAACCCATAACATGCATTTCCGATGAAATCTCTATATCGAATTTTTGGGTGCATTATATTATCTTTTCTATACACTATATACGTAATACGAATAGAGAAAGTAAAAAGATTATTCTATCTATTTCATGCTAATCGCGATAAACATTAACAGAAATGATCTATTTGCTGAAGTACTTTTGTTTGTATGGCCAGGAGTTGACTAATTCCCGTATGAAAAAAGTGTTACTACTTTAAAGCTGAAACCAACAACAAGAAATATCTTAAAAACGGATAACTCTACGAAAAATATGTATATAACATAAATTGTGTGTTTTAGGGAGCGCTACATTTTTTGTTTGATAAGTTTTTGTATATTTCCTACTGTTTACCAGTTATCCTAATATCGTCATAATTCAATCAAAATAAACATCTCTTCAGAAATTATTTTCAGAAAACTTAAGAAATACATCTTATTTCCCATGTAAAATCTTTAACATACGATATTTTAATCAAAGCCGTTAGAGCCACTTTTGAGCAAATCAAACTGTTCGAAAATCTCTCCATGTAAAGTTAGTTGGGGGAGGGGGGGGGGTTGAATGACTTCGTGTCCCTTCCTTGGAAGATATTGAATTTAAATACGAAGTTTGGTACTTAAAGGACTTTTCGTTTTTGAGCTGTTCTGCCCAAGACTTTCCTTACATCGTTGTTAAAAACTCATTCTTCTATCCATTTCATAATGTTAGAGATAAACATTAGCAGAAATAGTCTTATTACTTGCTTCCTTGTAAGTAGAAGGGAAATAAGGGAGTACACTAGGATAAACCGATGGTCAAATGCTTACAACTTTCTGTGTGAGAAAAGTTTAAGTATTTTAAATCTGAAAAAAATAACAAGGAATATCTCAGAAGTGATGAAATCCACGAAAAAACGTGCATGACATTAACTTTGTGTTTTAACGTGATCTACATTTTTACTTTCTCCATACGCACTATGTAAATAGTGTATAGAGAAAGTATTGCACCCCACCAAAAATTCGATACCGATATTTCACCGGAAATATATGTTTTAGGGTCCCCAATATCCAGAAAGAAAGCATTTTCACAAAAAGGTCCGTGTGTGTGTGTGTGTCCGTGTGTCCGTGAACACGATAACTCAAAAACGAAAAGTCGGTAAAATACCAAACTTGGTATTTAAGTTTAGTATCTTCCAGGGATGCGACACGAAGATTTTGAGAAAAATATTACCACCCTCAACTACCCTTTACATGGAACTTTTTTCGAAAATTTTGATTTTCTCAAAAATGGCTCTATCGATTTTCATTAAAATTTCGTATATTAAACATATTTACCTGACAAATAAAATGTATATCTTGAATTTTCTGGGAATAGCCTCTGAAGAGTAGTTTATTCTGGATGAATTTTACTAAATTTTGAATAACTGCTAAACTGTAAGAGATGGACAAAAACTTACTACACCAAAAATTTAGAGCACATTAAAACACACAATTTATGTTATATACATTTTTGTCGTGGAGTTCGTCGTTTTTGTGACATTCCTTATTTTTGTTTTCTGCTATGAAAAACGTATACTTTTCTCATACAGGAACTTGTCAACTCCTATCCATATAGACAAAGGAACTTCATTGACATAGCAACCAGCTTTTGACTATCACTTTAACCTACAGTTGTCCCTTATTTCGCTCCTACTTACAAGGAAGTAAGTAATAAGACTATTTCTGCTATTTTTTCTGATTTGCATAAAGTAAATAGAAGTATAAGCTTTTTAGGAATTATTTGTTGCAGGGATATGGAGAAAGTCATGTGAATGGTACACATCAGATTTTTGCGTAGTAAGGTTTTGTCCAGCTCTTACGGTTTACCAGTTACACAACATTCATCCAGAAAAAGGAGTCTTTATAGGCTATTACCAGAAAATTCAAGATATATATATATTTTATTTGCCAGGTAAATATATTTAAGATAAGGCATGTTTATAAAAATCGTTAGAGCCATTTTTGAGAAAATAAAAAATTTCTAAATATTTTCCCTGTAAAGGATAGTTTGGGGTGGGAAGTTTTTTTTTGAAAATCTTTTTTTCATATCTCTGGAAGATGATACACTGAAATATTTTTATCGACTATTCGTTTTTTATCTATCTTCATAGACACACTAACCTTTTTCTAACAATGCTGGTGAAATCTCTGTATTGAGTTTTTGGGTACCGTACAATACTTTCTCTACACATGTGTGCATAGTACGTGTAGAGAAAGTAAAAATAGATAGAAAATAAGCTAAGGCAAAAAATAATTCAAAGTATAAATACGATTTTATCTAAGATTTACTGGAAGCCAGTAAATGTAACTAATAACCTATTGTAGCTAACTACAAAAACTAACTTCTATCCACCGGAAGCCAGCGGAAAATGTGCTGGAAACCGGTGCACATTTAATGTATTAACCTATGTATGTAAATTTCTATTAGTTAAGTTTATTACGCCCATAAAAATCTTTATTGTTTATTCTTGTTATTATTATTATTATTATTATTATTATTATTATTATTATTATTATTATTATTATTAGTTATTCATTATCAGCTCACTTTTTTATTTCGAATATTAATGGACATTCTTAAAAAAATGCATTTTATTTTCTCCAGCACAGATGTACTATGATATAGTATGTGGAGACGCTGTTGTATTACACCCAAAATTTTATCCTGAATTTTCACCTTAAGTATATGTTTTGAGAATCCCTGAATCCAAGAGACCTTATGCTAATGATAATTATAATTTATTTCACCATTTGACAACCACATAATACGACAAGTTTCGTCAGCAAGTCATTAAAATGCATCTATATTTAAATATTCTTGTATGTTGTAAAAATTAAGTCACTTAGTTCTGTTTTTAACACTAATTTTAAAAGGGTTTACATTTACAATTTGTCTTATATTTAAAGGTAGTTTATTATAAAATTTCACTCCAAAAGAGAGATGAGAGTTAAGAGATTTCTTATTTCTACACTCTACTATTTGTTGCATTCACATGACTTTCTCTACATCTCTGCAACAAATTGTTGTTAAAAACCTTAAGCTTCCATTTATTTCACTCTAATCGAGGCTTCCTTGTAAGTAGAAGCGAAATAAAGAGTACCATAGGTTAAAGTGACAGTCAAAAGCTGGTTGCTATGTGACTGATGTTCCTTTGTTTGTATGGACACGAGTTGACAAATTCCTGTATGAGAAAAGTTAAGTTTTTCAAGCTGAAACCAAAAACAAGGAACATTTAAAAAATACCACGAAAAAGCTACATACAACATAAATTGTGTGTTTTAATGTGTCCTACATTCTTTCTGTAAGTTTTTGTTCATCTCTTGCAGTTTAGAAGTTATGCAAAATTTCGTAAAATTCATCCAGAAGAAGGTAGTCTTCAGAGGCTATTCCTAGAAAATTCAAGATATACATTTTATTAGTTAGGCAAATATCTCTAATATAAGATATTTTAATCAAAATCGTTAGAGCCATTTTTGAGAAAATAAAAATTTTCGAAAAAAGTTCCATGTAAAGGGTAGTTGGGGGTAGGAGAATTTTCTTGAAAATCGTCGTGTCGCATCCTTGGAAGATACCAAACCTAAATACCAAGTTTGGTTTATAACGGACTTTGCGTCCACAGACACACACGCACAGACATCTTTCTAAAAGTGCTTTTTTGGATTCAGGAGGTCTCAAAACATGTATTTCGGTATCGAATTTTTTGGGTGGATTGCAATACATTCTCTATACAATATTTACATAGTACGTGTAGAGAAAGTAAAATTATTATTCTATCTACATCAAAGAAAGGAAGGGAAATTGAGTTTTATATATGGATGCTCTTTAACTGCATGTAATGTTTTTAAGGTTGGTAATGGCTAATTATTTGGATACTTCGACCAAGATGCTGTTAATGATGTGGAATTTTGACATTTTGTTAACTTTCTTAAAAATCCACGCGTTCTCTGCGAAAATCTTCAATCTTAATTTACTTTCCTTTAATTAAATGCAAAGAAAATTAAAATAATATGCGCAACAATGCTACTTACTGCGGCGCGGGAAGAAAGCAGAGTTGCCAACTTCTACGAGAGTGGTGTTAATTTAGAGCAGCTTCCAGTAATTAATATATTTAGTTGCCTGTTGTCAGTTAAAGGAGATAAATCTGACATGTCATCCTAAGCCACAATCCTCTTTGTGAGGAAAACCGTAAACTTTACAAAGGAAAGCGGGCGTCGAATAGATAAAAAGAGAAAAGAGGATAATAAATGAAGATCGGTGGAGCGTGTTTTAATTCAATACACACTGACTAGAAGGCAGGCGTGAAATTAATGAGACGTTATTCTTTTGTTGCGCTAAGGAGCGAAAAAAAAAAAAAAAATGAACGTTCTGTTCTCGTTCCAATTTATAATAAAACGAGTTAACTCAGCAATAATTATTCTTTGGATATTAATTATATAGGGCAGCATAGTTTCAGTGCGTTATTATCCGAAGACATTTCAGAAATTTTAATTGGAATAAGTCGCTGTGCAGATTTCATTTAAATCTTCAAACTTTTTGGCAGAACCAGCATGATTCTTCTTGAAGTCGGCTTAGACAAACTTTACAAACTAATATCGAAAGATTCGGGTTCGATCCCACTCACTAGCATTCTGACTTGGGGTTTTTACTTTCTCTAGTACATATGCACAACGTACATAGTAAACAAAGAAGGTATTGTATTCCACGCGTATTTTGGATACTGAGATTACACCCGAACCTTTGGGACCTTCTTAATAAAAATCTTATGTGTACCATTCACATATCTCTGCAACAAATTATTGTTAAAAAGCTTATGTCTCTATTTACTTCATACTACTCGAGAACAAATTAGCAGTTTTATTACTTGTTTCCTTGTAAGTAGAAGCGAAATAAGGGACTACCATAGGTTAAAGTAATACTCAAAAGCTGGTTGCTATGTGACTGAAGTTCTTTTGTTTATATGGACAGGAGATGACAAATTCCTATATGAGAAAAGTAAGTTTTTTATAGCTGAAACCAAAAACAATGAATACATCAAAAACGATCAACTCCACGAAAAAAATGCATATAACATAAATTGTGTATTCTAACGTGCTCTACATTTCTTGTGTAGTAAGCTTTTATCTAGTTTTACGGTTTAGCAGTTAAGCAAAATTCCGTAAAATTCGTCCAGAACAAAGTAATCTTCAGAGACTATTCCCAGAAAATTCAAGATATACATTTTATTTGTCAGGTAAATATCTTTAGTATATATGATATTTTAATCAAAATTGTTAGAGTCATTTTTAAGAAAATCAAAATTTTCGAAAAAAGTTCCATGTAAAGGGTAGTTTGGGGTGGGGCAATTTTTCTCAAAATCTTCGTGTCGCATCCCTGGAAGAAAGTAAACTTAAATACCAAGAGTGGTATTTTACCAACTTTTCGTTTTTGAGTTATCGGGTTCAAAGACCTTTTTCTGAAAATACTTTTTTGGATAGAGGTGAAATAGCTGACAAATAAAATGTATATTTTGAATTTTCTGGGAACTGCCTCTGAAGACTAGTTTATTCTGGGTCAATTTTACGGAATTTTCCATAACTGCTAAACCGTAATAGATGGATAAAAGCTTACCATATAACAAATGTAGAGCACGTTAAAACACACGATTTATGCTAAGCACATTTTTTTCGTGGAGTTGATTGTTTTTGAGATATTCCTTGTTTTGGTATCAGCTATAAAAAATTATACTTTTCTCATACAGGACATTGTGAACTTATGTCCATAGAAACAAAGGATCTTCAGTCACATAGCAACCAGCTTTTGACCTCACTTTAACCTATGGTACTCCCTTTTTTTGCTTCCACTTACAAGAAAGTAAGTAATACGATATTTTCTGCTAATGTTTATCTTAACTATCATGAGGTAGGTAAAAGAATAATCGTTTTAAGGAAAATTTGAGTGTGTAACAGCTAGAGAAAGTCATGTGAATGGAACATGTCAGACTTGATTATTATTATTATTATTATTATTATTATTATTATTATTATTATTTATTATTATTTTTTTAATAGAGTTAACCGTGTTCAAGATATACCGAATTATTGGTTTTAGCTTTAAGGTACTTAAAGTTTTCTCAAAAGAAAGACACTTTACCCTTCGTTTCTCGTTTTGTTTTACCCCTACGAAGCAAAAATAATTGTATTTCAATTATTTCAGTTAGCGACCGGCTTTTAAATATTTGACTATCGCCATAGCCTACTTCACTTATAAGGAAGCAAGTAGTAAGACTATTTCTGCTTGTGTTTATCTCGGTTAGCATACTGTAGATAGAACAACAATATTTTATAAGGGAAATTTGTTTACGGAGCAGCTGCAGAAGGTTTTGTGAATGGAGCACATCAACTTTTTTTTAGAAATGCTGAAAATTTCATTTAGATCATTATTTACCTAAGGTCTACAGCATTCTTCAAGTAGAACAAAAGAAACACGTCGGCAAGAAATGGGGGGAACAAAGCATTAAGAGAGGGCGCCACTTGAAGCAAGCAGCCGGTTCCTATTGTTGTGTGTCAGTAACTACCTCTCGTGGAATGTTTTTGATCTTCCAAGTGGTTGATGAAGCTTCTTGTTTCCCTTTGTTCCAGGTGTCATAACACAATGCTATTTACTTCTTAAGCTAATGGATTCTTTAAGTACAGCTTTGGATTAAGGCTTCCAACTAGGGGTTCGCGGAACCTTTACGGTCCGCTGCGTTTGCAACCATCAGTTATATTTAATTTCATTTTTAGTTGCTTTGGCTGGGGTTTTGAAAGCTAATGAGAATCGGTATATTAATTAAAGTATTTTTGTTTCACTAATATAATTATATTTACTTTTTCTACACGTTCTATGTTCATAGTGAATTCGATTCCGAGATCTTACCTGAAATATATGCTTTGATACCTTATGAATAAAAAAAAAATATTTCTGGAAAAATGTCCGTGTGTCTGTCAGTCTGTGTATGTGTGTTCTGTGGGCAGCATAGCTCATAAACAAAAAGTCCGTTAAATACCAAATTTAATATTTAAATTCATACATTCAAGGTCATATCGGGGGCTTTGCACTTGAAACAACTCGTTGTCTGTAGGTTTAAATCATTTTATTTTTCTCAAACACACACACGCACACACACACACATTCATTCTCACATACATACTTCTAGACTCTGTGGGGGATAGGGAATGATTCTAGCTGAAGAAAAAAATCCCCACCCTAGCCGGGGACTTAAGCTCGCTGACCACTCAACCACGGAGGCAGTCTTTTTCAGTATTCAAGAAAATTCTCCCCTCCTGACACAACTACCCTTTATATATAAATATTTTCGAAAATTTTTATTTTCTCAAAAGTGGCTCTAACGATTTTGTTTAAAACATCGTATATTAAAGATATTTACAACTAAAATGTATATCTTGAATTTTTTTGGAATAGTCTCTGAAGACATCTTTATTCTGGACGAATTTTGCGGGATTTTGCATAATTGGTAAACCGTAAGAGATGGACAAAAACTTACTTAATAGATCATGTAGAGCTCGTTAAAACACATTATTTATGTTATATACATTGATCGTTTTTTAGATATTTATTGTTATTGGTTTCAGGTTTAAAATACTTATACTTTTCTCACATAGGAATTTGTCAACTTCTGTCCATACAAACAAAGGAACGTCAGTCACATAGCAACCAGATTTTGACTATCACTTTAAGCTATGGTACTCCCTTATTTCACTTCTACTTATAAGGAAATAAGTAAGTAATAAGACTGTTGCTGCAAATTTTTTCTGGATTTGCATGAATTAAATAGAACTATAAACTTTTTAACAATAATTAGTTGCAGAGATCTAGAGAAAGTCATGTGAATGGATCACATGAGAATTTTTATTTTATTTTCAATTTTATTTTAGGTTTTTAATTTTTTAAAAATATTAAACGGACTTCTCATCCATATATACCTATTATACAATAGACAAAATCTGATGTGTTCCATTCAATTCTCTACATATATGTAACAAAAACTGTTAAAAAGCATATTCTTCTATCTACTTTATGATAATCGAGATAAACATTAGCAGAAATTGTCTTACTTGCTTGTAAGTAGAAAGAAAATAATGGAATTCAATAGACTAAAGTGACAGTCAACATTTTTAAAAGCCGGTTGGCATGTGTTTGAAATTCGTTTCTATACAGGGCCAGGAGTCTATAAGTTTCCATGTGAGAAAGGTTTTAAGTATTTTAAATATGAAATATATAATAAGGTGCAGCTTCAGAAATGGTCAATTCAGAACCTATAGAACATAAATTGTGTATTCTAATGTGTCCTACATTTAATGTATTGTAAGTTTTTGACTAACTCTTACAGTTTACTAGTTATGCAAAAGTCATTCAGAATTAAGATGTCTTTAGAGGCTATTCCAAAAAAGTCAAGACATACCTTTTATTAGCCATTTAATATCTTTAATATATGGTATTTCAATCAAAATCGTCAGTAGTTTTTGACAAAATCAAATTTTTCCATGTAAAGAGTTGCTTGGGTGGGAGGGGTTTTCTCAAAATCTTCGTGTCGCATCCCTGGAAGATACTAAACCAAGTTTAAAATTTTACTAAATATTTTTTTTTTGGAAACAGGGGACCCTAAAACATCTATTTCCGGTGAATTCTCGATATCGAATTTTTGGGCGGAATGCAATACCTTTTCTATACTCTATTTGCATAGGTTAAAGTGGCAGTCAAAAGTTGGTTGCTATATAACTGAAATTCCTTTGTTTGTATGACAGGAGTTGACAAATTCCTATATGAGAAAACTACAAGTTTTTCAAAGCTGAAACCAAAAACAAGGAATATCTCAAAAATGATAATCTCACAAAAAAATGTATATAGCATAAATTGTGTTTTTTAAAGTGCTCTACATTTTTTATGTGGTACGTTTTTGTCTATCTCTTAGGGTTTAGCAGTTATGCAAAATTCCATAAAATTGATCCAGAATAAAGTAGTCTTCAGAGGCTATTCCCAGAAAATTCAAGATATACGGTTTATTAATGGTTACAGACATTTTTGAAAAATCAAAATTTTCGAAATTACTCGTGTTTAGTAGCATTTCATTTTTGAGCTTTGCTGTCCACAGACACGCACACACATGGAACTTTTTGTAAATTTTTTTTGTTTGTTTCAAGGGGACTATTCGATGACATCTTGGTATCGAATTTTTGGGTGGAATGCAATAAATTCTCTATACACTATATACATAGTACGTGAATAAATAGTAAAACTCTGATCTGTTCCATTCACATGAGTTTCTCTACTTCTCTGCAACAAATTATTGTTAAAAATCTTGTGCGTCTATTTACTTCATGTTAATCGAGTAAATATTAGCAGAAATAGTCTTATTGCTTGCTGCCTTGTAAGTAGGAGCGAAATAAGGGAGTACCGTAGGTTAAAGTGATAGTCAAAAGCTGGTTGCTATGTGACTGAAGTTCCTTTATTTGTATTGACAGGAGTTGAGAAACTCCTTTAATGGAAAAGTATAAGTTTCTTAAAGCTGAAACCAAAAACAAGGAATATCTCAAAAACGATCCACCACACGAAACAAATATATATAACTTCAATTGTGTGTTTTAATGTGCTCTACATTTTTGTGTGGTAATTTTTTTTTAACTCTTATGGTTTAGTTGTTATGCAAAAGTCCGTAAAATTCATCCAGATTAAGGTAGTTTTCAATAGTTATTCCCAGAAAATTCAAGATATACATATTATTTGTCAGTTAAATATCTTTAATATACGATATTTTAATCAAAATCGTTAAAGCCATTTTTGTGAAAATAAAAGCCATTTTGTGAAAAAGAATATCCATGTAAAGGGTAGTTGGGGGTGGGGGGATTTTCTTGAAAATCTTCGTGTCACGTCCCTGAAAGATGCCAAAGTTAAATACCAATGTTGTAATTAAGTCTTTTCGTTTTGGAGCTATACTGTCACCAGACACTCATACACATACAGACACACACACGTACACACACGGACCATTTTCTGAAAACCCTGTTGTTTTTTGGATTCAGGGGGACCCAATAAATGTATTTCGGTTGAAATCTCGGTACTGAATTTTGGGTGCAACCCAGTACCTTTTCTATACATTATGTATGTCTGTTATTAATATATGTTTGATGTATGGAAATAAATAAATTTTAAAAATCTGACACATTAGCCCTGGGTTTAGAAAGTATGTACCAGGGTTTTTATACGGATTTTTATATTTATATTACGTGTGGAGAAAGTAATATATTCATTTGGTTAAACGTGAAACAGAAGGAAGAACAGTTTGTAGAAGACTGAGTAGAGAAAGGCATGTGAGGGCGACAGACGTTTTGCAGTCAATTACTCTCGGAACGTATAAAAGCTGTGGGGTGTGTTAATTTCTAGCGTGAATTAATAACAGTGAAGGTGTATGACAAGGCCGATATTTTATTACGCGGTGCTGTTCCATTACGTACAAAAATAACAAGACCCTTTGTCAAAACATGTTTTTCATTTGGAATATCGAATTACGGACCTGGGACAGTGTCTACCCTTTACTGGCAAATTCGTTTAAAGCTTTGTAAAATCGTTAACGGGAGAAAAGGACCGTTTGCCATAGAATAATTATATTAATGGGGAGAAAAGATAATTAGACGCGGGCGTTGGCAGGACATATCTTTAATAATGTAGGCATAGTGTCTGGATAAGTGCTTTGTTTTTATAGCTTTACAAATAATATATTCATAAGCACTACAAATTCTCACATTAGACTTTCTCTACACACACTATGTGCATAGTATTTAGAGAAAGTGTTGTATTGCACCCAAAAATTCAATACCGAGATTTCACCGGAAATACATGTTTTGGGTCATATGTATAAAAAAATAAATCTGATGTGATCCTTTCTCATAACTTTCTCTACATCTCTGCAACAAGTTATTGTTAAAAAAATTATGCTTCTTTTTTTTCATGCTAATCGAGAAAAAAAAAAGTAGAAATAGTTTTATAACTTGCTTCCATGCAAGTAGAAGGGAAATAAGGGAGTAGTATACACTGAAGGATTAGTCACAAGCTGGTTGCTATACAACTGAAGTTTCTTTGCTTTTATGGGCAGGAGTTGACCAATTCCTATATGAGAAAATATAAGTTTTTGAAAGGAGAAATCAAAAACAATGAATAACTCAAAACCGATCAACTCCACGAAAAAAGAAGTATATAACATAACTCTGTGTTTTAACGTGCTCTATATTTTCTGTTTAGTAAGCTTTTGTCTATCGTTTACCGTTTAAAATTTAAGCAAAACTCATCCAGAATAAAGAGATTTTCAGAGGCTATTTACAGAAAATTCAAGATATACATTTTATTTGGTATGTAAATTCAATAATATACGGGATTTTAATCAAAATCTTTAGAACCATTTTTTAGAAAATAAACATTTTCGAAAAAAGTTCCAAGTAAAGGGTAGTTTGGGGTTGGGGAATTATCTTAAAAATCTTCGTGTCGCATCATTGGAAGATACTAAAGTTAAATACCAAGTTTGGTTTTTAACGGTCTTTTCGTTTTTAGCTACGCTGCACAAACACACACAGATAGACAGACATGTTTCTAAAAATGCTTTTTTTTTTGGATTCATGGGGTCTCAAAACATATATTTCCGATCTCGATATCGAATTTTTGGGTGCAATACAATACCTTCTGTATTCACTAGTTACATTGTACGTATAGAGAAAGTAAAAATGCATTTTTAGAAAAAATCCGTGTGGAGTATATCTCAACAACTAAAGACTGTTAAATACCAAAGTTGGTATTTTATTACCTTCAAAGAATATCACACGAAGATTTTCAATAAAATTCTCTCCATCCAATCTTTACCTATATGGGACAATTTTCAAAAATTTTGTTCTCTCAAAAATTGCTCTAACGATTTTGATAAAAGTACCGTATATAAAAGTTATTCATAACGAAAATAAAATATATATTTTGAATTTTCGGAAAATAGTCCCTGAAGAGCAGCTTATTTTGGTTAATTTTTGCAGAATTTTGCATAACAGTTAAACCGTAAGATATGCACAAAAACTTACTGCACCAAAAATGCAAAAAGTGAAGTTTTGTTTACTTTATCTCCCACCCGTTGCGCTAGTAGGTAACTATCACTTTGATTTAAGATCCAAGTTTTCTTATGTCGCTTCTGCATAGCAACGGTGTCTATTACAAGTGTCTGTACGATAAACATTTTAACAATAATTTGTTGCAGATATGTGGATAAAGTATGTGAATGCAATATATCATACTTTTAGTTTCTCTACAGGTACTATGTATATAGTGTATAGAGAAGTTATTGCACTGCACCCAAAAATTCGACACCGATATTTCACCGGAAATATATGTTTTGGGTCCCCCAGAATCCAAAAAAAAAAGCATTTTTCAGAAAGGTCCGTGTGTGTGTGTGTGTGTGTGTGTGTCTGTAGGCAGCATAGCTCAAAAACGAAAAGACCGTTGAATACCAAACTTGGTATTTAAGTTTGATATCTTCCAAGAATGCGACACGAAGATTTTCAGGAAAATCCCCCACCCCCAACAACCCTTTACATGGAGCTTTTTTCAAAAATTTTGATTTTCTTAAAAATGGCTCTAACGATTTTGATTAAACTATCGTATATTAAAGGCATTTACCTGACAAATAAAATGTATATCTTGAATTTTCTGGGAATAGCCTCTGAAGACTACTTTATTCAGGGTCAATTTTACGGAATTTTGCATAACTGTTAAACTGTAGGAGATGGTCAAAAACGTACCACTTAAGACATGTAGAACACTTTAAAACACACAACAATTTATGTCATATTTTTTTTTCGTGGAATTGATCGTTTTTATATATTCCTTGTTTTTGGTTTGAATTTTGAAAAACTCTCCTATCCATACATACAAACAAGGTGAACTTCAATCACATAGTAACCAGTTTTGACTAGCACTTTAACCTATGGTACTCCCTTATTTCGCTTCTATATGTACTTAAAAGGAAGCGAGTAATAAGACTATTTCTGCTAATTAGAACAAATTAAATAGAAGCATAAGCTTTTTAACAGTAATTTTTACAGCTTTTTTGTACTTTAGCAGTGTATTCGCTTATATTTTTTTCTACTCGCAAGGAACTTAGTAATAAGGAATATTTATGTTAATGTTTATTTCGTTTAGGATGAAGTAGATAGTAGAATAAGTTTTTGTAACAATATTTTTTCCCAAAATACGTTGAAAAAGTCATGTGATTTGAACACCTGAAGTTATTTTTAAAACTGGAGGCTCAAAGCCTGTATTTACTGCAAAATCTCGGTGGTGTCTACTACTTCCTTACTGTCTAATGGTAAGTGGTGGATGAAATAAAAGTTGATACACGCGAAACCAAAGCACTTTGTATAGAAGAAACTTGAAAGAGAAAAGGCTCTGCTCATCAGGAACGTAACGGCGACGTAAGGAAGGGCGCGTGTTTTGAAGAGGAATGTTTTAAATGAAATCCCAAATCTAATCAGCGCCTGTTCTTAAAACGTTGTAGCTAATCGGATTATCGAACTTTGTGACGTTATGGTTCAGCAGATTCGGATTCGCGCCTTTGCTAACCAGATTAACGTTCTAATATGTTTTCTGTAAGTGTTTGATTGAATCACTTGTGACTCGGGCGTGCTTTAACACAATATACCGACATTCAAATGTTTCCCGGGGAAGTTTTACTCCGCGAAAACATGGGTAGACAAACCACGTGAAATCTCCCCACTGATTTTACTACTTCTTACAAATGTAAAAGTAGAACCAGACTGAAAAATTCGTTACCATAACCAGGTTTTGAAATATAGCTTTCCTGGTTTCCATTTAGTTGCTCTAGCCACTCAGCTACCATGCCGGCACAACATTACATTTCTCAACAGACTCGTGATTTTCCCGCTAAACCAGAATTTGAGCTTGTTTTGAGATGACAAATCCTAATGGGATTGCCTCCGTGGCCGAGTGATCAGCGAGCTGAATTCTCATCCAGAGGTCCCGAGTTCGGTTCCCGACTAGGGTGGTAAATTTTTCTATAGCCAGAATTATTCCTTATCCCCCACAGAGTATGGAAGTATGTATATGAGAGTGCATGAGGAAAATAAAACGATTTAAACCCAACGTAAAGAACCTACAAACATCGAGTTGTTTCTAGCACAAATTACCTAATATGGCCTTACATGTTAAAGGGGCTAAATAAATGAAAAAAATAATAAAAAAAATTCTGATGTGTTACACTCATATGACTTTCTATAGCTACTCTACAAACAAACATCTCACAAAAGATAATTCTACTTTCAACACCATGCTAATCGAGATAAACTTTACCAGAATTTTGTTTTAAGTAGATTGGAACTAAGGGAATGCACTAGCTAAAGTGATAGTCAAATGCTTTAAAAGCTGTCGTTATGCGATTGTCATTGCAAATCACCTCTTTGCTTGGCCAGGTGTAGAACAAAAGAAAAACGAACACTCCCGTCTGTGAAAAGTATAAGTACGTCAGAACTGAAACTAATAACAAGGAATAACTCGAAAACGGTAAGTTCCACGAAAATAATGCATATGAAATAACTTGTGTATTTTAACGAGATCTACAATTTCTTGTACAGTAAGTTTTTTCCATCTCTTACTGTTTGCTAGTTATTCTAAATTAAACAAAATGCATCCATAATAAACAGGTGTTCAGAAGTTATTCCCAAAAAATTCAAAATATACATTTTATTTGTCATAGAAATGGCTTTACTATGTGATATTTTAATCCAAATCCTTACAGCCATTTTTAAGAAAAAAAAACGTTTCCAAAATTTGTCAGAGTAATGGGAGTTAAGGGTGAGGGGATTTTCTTGAAAATCTTCTTGCCGCATCCTTGGAAGATACAAAACTTAAATACCAAGTTTGATATTTAACCGTCTTTTCGTTTTTGAGATATACTGTCCACATACACACACACGGACCTGTTTCTGAAAATCCTTTTTTTTGGATCAATGGGGTCCTAAAACATATATTTCGGGTGAAATTTCGATATCGAACTTTAGGGTAGAATACAATACTTCTCTATCCCTATGTACATTGTACATAAAGAGCTAGAGAAAGAAAAAAAACCTAATGGCACCTTATAATATCATTTCCTAGAAAAAAACGCGAACAAGTAAAGTTGGGGAACTAAATGCTGTATGATGGTAGTTTGTGGGGAAGTTTTGTTTTAAATCTTTGTGCAGGATCCTTGAAAGATAATAAAATACTCTGAAATGCTAAAAAATAACATTTTTACTTTCTTTACACATACTATGTACATACGTATAGAGAAAGTATTGTATTACACCCAAAAATCCAATACCGAGATTTCGCCGGAAATGCATATTTTGGGTCCCCCTGAATCAAAAAAGAGCATTTTTGGAAAAAGTTCCTTGTGTGTGTGTGTGTGGACAGCATAGCTCAAAAACGAAAAGACTGTTGAATACCAAACTTGGAATTTAAGTTTGGTATCCTACAGGTTGCGACACGAAGATTTCCAAGGATATCCCCCCACCCCTAACTACCCTTTACATGGAACATATTTAAAACATTTCGATTTTTTCAAAAATGGCTCTAACGATTTTGATAAAAATATCGTATATTAAAGATATTTACCTGACAAATAGAGATATATTTCTATATTTTTTGATTCAGGAGTTCCAAAAACATACAATTTCGGTGAAACCTCGGTATCGAATTTTGGGGTGAAATACAATACTTCCTTATCCCTATGTACGTTGTACATACGGGGTTAGAGAAAGTAAAGAACGAAAAATCCGCTAAATACCAAATAACAAATATAATAAATATGTTAAATGGACAAATAAGATGTATATTTTGGATATTGTGGGAATAGCACCTGAAAATCTCTTTATTCTGGATTCATTTTTCATAATTGGTAGGTAGATAAAAGTTACTACACAGGAAATGTAGATCTCAATAAAACGCGTAATTTATATATTTATATTAATTCAAAACCTTCTCGGGCTTGGGCTAGAAGCCCGAGAAGATTTTGAATTAATACGTCGCCAGGAAAGCTTCAGTTCTTATATTTGTATTGTTTTTGTAGAGAACATTTCAGAGATTTTCCCTGTTATGGTTTCATTTTTAAAACACCTAAATCTTTCTCAAAATGGAATCCCCCAACGGTGTAATATATAGTTTGTTTTACTTCTAGCCATGGAAATAGAACTGAATTTCAGTGACAATCACATAGTGACAGCTTTTAAAAGATTTAACTGTCGCTTTAGCCTAGTTTATTCCCTTATTTCGCTTATACTTATAAGGAAGCAGGTGATGAGACAATTTCTGCTAATGTTTTTCTTGTTTAGTATTATTGTTACTCTCTCTAGCCCCGTATGTACAATATACATAGGGATAGAAAAGTATTGTATTCCACCCAAAAGTTCGATGTTGAGATTTCACCGGAAATACTTATTTTAGGACACCCTGAGTCCAAAAAAAAAAAAAGGATTTTCAGAAAAAGTTCCGTGTGTGTGTGTGTCTGTGGACAGCATAGCTCAAAAAGGAAAAGACGGTTGAATACCAAACTTGGTATTTAGATTTGGTATCTGGATGCGACAGGAAGATTCTCAAGAAACCTCCCACTACCCTTTTTCATGGACAAATGTTTGATAATGGTTTTAACGATTTTTATTAAAATCTCACATATTAAAGCCATTTCTATCACAAATAAGATGTATATCTTGAATTTGCTGGGAATAGCTTCTAAAGACCTGTTTATTCTGGAGGAAGTTTGCTTAATTTAGAATAACTAGTAAACCGTAAGTGATAGAAAAAAAACTTTCGGCACAAAAATGTAGATTTCGTTAAAATACATAAGTTATGTCATAAACATTATTTTCGTGGAACTTACCGTTTCAGAGTTATTCCTTATTTTTAGTTTCAGTTGTGAAGTACTTATACTTTCCCAGACGGGAGTGTTCGTTTTTCTTTTGTTCTACACCTGGCCAAGCTAAAAGGCGATTTGTAATGACAATCACATAACGACAGCTTTTAAAACATTTGACTATCACTTTAGCCTAATGCATTCCCTTAGTTCCAGTCTACTTGTAAGGAAATGAGTAACAGAATTCTGCTAATGTTTATCTCTATTAGTATGGTGTTGAAAGAAGAATTATCTTTTGTAAGGCGTTTGTTTGTAGAGTAGCTAGAGAAAGAGATTTTTTAACAATAGTTTGTTTGCTTATATTTAAAATATAAGATAAATATAAGGTACTGTTCAAAACTCGCTCTTCGTTGAGGTTAGTTTATCCCGTATAGCGCGGGTGTTTAAAGGTTTGCCTAAACAGAAGGTGTAGGGGGATCGACAGAGGGGAGACCTGGCAACCAAGAGACAATGCTTGGAAACAACTTATTAGCTGTTGTGGCTGGTACTGTAGCTCAATTGGTAGAGCATCTACCTGCCGTGTGAAAGGTCTCGGATTCGATTCCGACCTGGGCAGGTGGTCCAGATATCCCTTGGTGCCTTAAAAGAAATGTAGGGCTCAACGTGGCTATTTCAAGTTAAAAAATCTGTTGTGTTGCACTCGCATGACTTTCTCTAGCTACTCTACAAGCTAACTTCTTATGAATGATAACTCTTCTTTCAGCACCATGCTAATCGAAATAACCATTAGTAGAATTTTGTTACTTAGTTCCTAATAAGTAGAATGGAACTAATGGAATGCACTAGGCTAAAGTGATAGTCAAATATTTTAAAAGCTGTCGTTATGCGATTGGTATTGCAATATCTTCTGTACACACTATGTACGTAGCAGACAGTACATATACTGTTCCCGTCCCATTGAATTTTCTTTGCAATAAACAATTAATCATTTTTGTTGTTGTTTTTTTTTTTTTTGGTGGGTTAATGTCCTTTAACCTCGTGGTCCATGGAGCTTAAAGTTACTCGACATTCGCCTTCTCAGTTTAAGAGAAAACTCAGAAAAAAAACTCACTCTAAGAGAGATTCAAACTCACGACCTTTTGAATTTGAGGCAGACACGCTACCACCACACCACCTATGCAGGTCGAAATTTGTAAGAATAATTTGTTTTAATTACAGTTAGAAAAATACTTCAGAAGTTTACTTTCTATACTCGTAGTATGTATATAGTGTATAGAGAAGGTATTGCATTCCATCCAAAAATTCGATACCGAGATTTCACTGGAAATCTCAAAAACGAAAAGTTGGTAACATACCAAACTTAGTATTTAAACTATCTTCCAAGAAACACAAAGACTTGAAAAAATCCCCCATTCAAACTACCTGGAAAAAATTTAGAAATTTTTGATTTTCTCAAAAATGGCTCTAACGATTTTAATTAAAATACCGTATATTAAACATATGGAAATACTTTCCGAAGATCTGCTCATTGTGGATGAACTTCTTGAATATTGAATAAGTGATGTCATATACATTTTTGTTGTAGAGTTGACCGTTTCTGTGATATTCCTTTTAATTTTAAACTAGGTAACTTTTCTCAAACGGGAGGCACCTTTCGTTTCATCTCTCTTTTACTATACTAGTAATACATAATGAATCGAACTTCAATTGTTTACATATCAATCAGCTTTTTAAATATTTGATTATCGCTTTAGCCTGCTATATTTCCATATTTCCCTTCTGTTCAATAAGGAACAAAGCAGTAAGATCAATTGTATTGATGTTTATTTTGTTTAGCATGACTTAGATAGAAGCATTTTTAAGAGCAGTTTGTTATTAGAATAGGTTTATAAAGTCATTTGAGTGGAATAATTCAGATTATTTACATAGGGAAATCTATTTATAGCTCTGTGAATTTATAAACGAACTCAAACATATAATATATCGATATTAAACGATATATCTTGTGAACTTCTTTTCAGTGGCTTTCGTTTCAGATGAATATTGACTGAATACATCTGTTTAGACAATGTTTAATTCACAGTGTGTCCTTGTGTCTGTGAACACGATAACTCAAAAACTAAGAGACCGTTAAATACCAAACTTGGTATTTAAGTTTGGTATCTTCAAAGGATACCACACAGAGATTTTCAACAAAATCATCACCCTCAACTACCCTTTACATGGAACTTTTTTAGAAAATTTAGATTTTCTTAAAAATGGCTCTAACGTCTTAGATTAAAATTTCGTATATTAAAGATATTTACCTGACAAATAAAATGTATATCTTGAATTTCCTAGGAATAGCTTCTGAAGACTACTTTATTCTGGATCAATTTTACGGAATTTTGCATAACTGCCAAACCGTAAGACATGAACAACAACTTACCACACAAAACATGTAGAGCACGTTAAAACACACAATTTGGAGTTGATTGCTTTTTATATATTCTTTGTTTTTGGTTTCAGCTTTAAAAAACTTATACTTTTCTCACACAGGAATTTGTCAACTCGTATCCATACAAACAAAGGAACTTCAGTCACATAGTAACCAGCCTTTGACTATCACTATAAGATTATTTCTGCTATTTTTTTTCGATTAGCATTATGTAAATAGAACAATAAGCTTTTTAACGATAATTTGTTGCAGAGACGTAGAGAAAGTCATGTGAATGGAGCACATGAGGTATTTTTGTACGGATAATGGGATGAGGAGTGAATGTTCAACGACATTAAGATACTTGGGGTTCGCTAGGAGAGAAGTTGGAGAAGGTTTCAGCGGTGCCGAAGTTAGCTTCATTAGTTCTCGCAGTGAGAGGTTTCTTGTAAGTGATACCGGCGCGAGATAAGGGCGTAGCCGCCGAGAAAAGATGCATTGGCTTCATTAGGAGTCTGCCTACCTTCTCTGTTAATATGTAGCTCAAGTATTGTATTCCAGCCCGGGTCTAGATCAGTCGTCAGAGAACTCTAGTGTACAGGAACCTTCTAGATAACACTCTATTTTCCTCAGAAACAAGGTTTCAACATAAAAGATCTGATGTGAAGTCTTTTATAGTTGATACCAAAAACAAGGAATATCGCAAAAACAATCAACTCCAAGAAAAAAATGTATATAACATAAATTGTGTGTTTTAAACTGCTCTACATTTGCTGTATGTTAAGTCTTTGTCCATCTCTTACGGTTTAGCCGTTATGAAAAATTCCGTAAAATTGACCAAGAATAAAGTAGTCTTCAGAGACTATTCGCAAAAAATTCAAAATATGCATTTTATTTGTCAGCTAAATATATTTAGTACACTATGTTTTAATCAAAATCGTTACGGCCATTTTTTAGAAAATCAAAATTTACGAAAAAAATGCTATGTAAAGGGTAGTTTGGAGTGAGGTGATTTTTCTCAAAATCTTCGTGTCATCCCTGGAGTTTGGTACTTTACCGAATTTTCGTTTTTGAGTTATCGTGTTCACGGACACACGAAGGCACGGACACACACACACGGACCTTTTTCTGAAAATACTTTTTTTTTGGATACAGGGGACCCTAAAACATATATTTTCCTGTGAAATCTCGGTATCGAATTTTCTTGTGGAGTGCACTACCTTCTCTAATCACTATGTACATAGTACGTATTAAGAAAGTAAAAATCTGATGTGTACCATTCACATGACTTTCTCTGTATCCCTGCAACAAATCATTCTTAAAAATCTTATATTTCTATTTAATTTATGCTAATCAGAAAAAAATAGCAGAAATAGTCTTATTACTTGCTTCCTTGTAAGTAGAAGCGAAATAAGGGGTACCATAGGTTAAAGTGATATTCAAAAGCTGGTTGCTATGTGACTGAAGTTCCTTTGTTTGTATGGATCGGAGTTGACAAGTTCCTGTATGGGAAAAATATGTTTTCATAGCAGAAACCAAAAATAAGGAATGTCTCAAAAACGACGAACTCCACGAAAAAAACATTATATAACATAAATTGTGTATTTTAACGTGCTCTACATTGTTCATCTCTTACGGTTTAGCATTTATTAAAAATTCAGTAAAGGTGATTCAGAATAAACTACTCTTCAGAGGCTATTCCTAGAACATTCAAGATATACATTTTATTTATCAGGCAAATATGCATAATATACGAAATTTTAATCAAAATTGATAGAGCCATTTTTGAGAAAATCAAAATTTTCGAATTTTTTTCCATGCAAAGGGAGGTTTGTAGTGGGAGTATTTTCTTGAAAATCTTCGTGTTGCACCCTTGGTAGATACCAATCTTAAATACCATGTTTGGGCTCTTACAGTTCTTTCGTTTTTGCGCTATGCTGTCCCCGCCCCCACATACACACATACACAAACACATACAGACAGATACACATACGGACATGTTTCTAAAAATGCTTGTTTTGGATTCAGGGAGTCTCAAAACATGTATTTCCTGTATAATCTCGGTATCGAATTTTTGGGTACAATACAATACCTTCTCCATACACTATGTACATAGTTCATATAGAGAAAGTAAAACTCTGCTGTGTTCTATTCACAGGCCTTTGATTACATCACTGCCAAACATTATTGTTAAAAACGTTCTCTTCCATTTACTTATTTCTTAAATATAAGAGATTTTAATCAATATCTTTTAAGCTATTTTTGCGAAATTCAAAAGTTTTCGAAAAAAGTTACATGTAAACGGTAGTTGGGGATGGGGGATTATGTTGAAATCTTCCTGTCGCATCCTTGGAAAACACCAAACTTAAGTTCCCAGTTTGGTATTTAACGGTCTTTTCGTTTTTGAGCTATGTTGTCTAAGAGCGTCCATAAATAAAACGCCATTTACATGAATTTACAGACACACACACTCTCACGCAAATTGTGGGGAATCCAAAACATGTATTTCCGGTGAAATCTCGACATCGAATTTTTGGGTGGAATACAATACTTCTCTATTCCTATGTACACTGTACATATGGAGCTAGAGAAAGTAAAAATGTGGGGAATTATAAAGTTCACTTATTTGCTTCCATATGAAGGGCATAGACAATGTTTGTGTGACTTGAAACAGATTAGCAGCAGGAGATATTGTCCGTGTTTAAGGACAGAAATGATTGGCAACGCAAGGTTTAATCAGCAACAATATCTAAAGAGGTTTCTGAGCGCCTCGCTATTCCGGGAGTGTCTATTCACAACTGCACGTTTTAATTCACTGCGATAAAACTGTCAGCGGTAAAACAACGATTTAAACACTGCGAAACACCTGCCCAGGCTGATACTATCACGCTCCACTTGCTGCAGTCTATTTTATTGCTTTATCTGACGCTGAAATGTTGTAGGCCAAGAAACTGTTGCTGTAGAATATAGATTTTTGGGTTTTCATATTGGAACACACTATGATTTAAAACGAAATTTCAGCATTTGATTTCGCTAAGGAAGGCTAAAACCTTACTTATTTCTTTCTCTACACGTACTATCTACATAGTGTATAGAGAAGGTATTGCACTCCACCCAAAAATTCCTTACCGATATTTCACAGGAAATATATATTTTAGGGTCCCCTATAACCAAAAAAATAATTTTCAGAAAAAGGTCCGTGTGCCTGTGAACACGATATCTCAAAAACGAAAAGTCGGTAAAATACCAAACTTGTATACGAGTTCTGTAACTTCCAAGGAAGCGACAGGAAGATGTTCAAAAAATTCCCCCACCCCAAACTACCCTTTACATTGAACAATTGTCAAAAATGTTTATTTTCTCAAAATGGCTCTAAAAGGTTTGATAAACATATCGTATATTAAAGATATTTACCTGACAAATTAAATGTATATCTTGAATTTTCTAGGAACAGCCTCTGAAGACTACTTTATTCTGGATGAATTTTACAGAGTTTTGCATAACGGCTAAACCGTAAGAGATAGGCAAAAACTTACCGCACAAAAATATAGAGCACGTTAAGACACATAATTTATGTCATATACATTTTTATGTGAGGTTAACTATTTTTGAGATATTCCTTGTTATTGGTTTCTGCTTTAAAAAACTTATACTTTTCTCATACAGGAATTTGTCAACTCCTGTCCATACAAAAAAAGGAACTTCGATCACATAACAACCAGCTTTTGACTATCACTTTAACCTATGTTACTCCTTATTTCGCTTCTACTTACAATTAAGCAAGTAATAAGATTAGCATGGAGTAAATAGAAACGTAAGCATTTTAATAATAAATTGCTGCAGAGATTTAGAGAAAGTCAT
This sequence comes from Hymenopus coronatus, assembly GCA_030762935.1. Classification (NCBI taxonomy): domain Eukaryota; kingdom Metazoa; phylum Arthropoda; class Insecta; order Mantodea; family Hymenopodidae; genus Hymenopus; species Hymenopus coronatus. The sequence continues at coordinate 131,759,286 of CM060886.1, forward strand.
GTGAATGGAACACATCAGATATTTCTACAAAGTACCCATACGTTAGTAGAGAAGATACTGCACTCCACATAAAATTTGATACATATATCTTGCCGGAAGTACACGTTTTAGGACCCCGTATATATAACAAAAGATTTAGAAAAACCTCTGTGTGTGGGTGTCTGTAAACACGATAACTCAAAAACAAAACTTGGTGTTTAAGTTTAGTATTTTTTCAGATTGCGACACAACAATTTTGAGGTAAATCCCTCACTCCAAACTACCCATTACATGAAAAACATTTCTAAAAAAAATGACTAACTATTTTACTAACATATCCTACATTAAAGGCATTTACATGATAAATAAATTGTATATCTTGAATTTTCTGGCAATAGTCTCTGAAGAACTCCTTATTCGGGATGAATTTTGCAAAAAATTGTTCAACTGCTAAACCATAAGAGATAGAAAAAAACTTACTGCGCAGAAAATGTAGATCTCGTCAAGACACGATTTATGTCCTTTACGTTTTGTTGTGGATTTACTCCTGGCCAAGCAAAGAAGCGATTTGCAATGACAATCGCATAACGATAGCTTTTAAAACATTTGACTAACAGTTTTGCATAGCGCATTCCTTTAGTTGCCTGCTATTTATAAGAAAATAAGTAAGAAGAAGATTCTTCTAAGTGTTATCTCGATTAGTGTTGTGTAGAAAGAAGAATAATCTTTTGTAAAAAGCTTGTAGGTCAGTTAGAGTAAGTTATGTGAGTGCTCCGCATCAGATTTTTGCTGCTAAAAATGTACCGTGCTTTTCAACGTGTGATTCTGCTACGAGGGGATACATGTAACATGTTTTGAAAACTATTTTTTAATTTATCTATATTGCACATGCTAAGAAAGTAGAGAAGGTATTCACTGCACCCAAAAAATTGATACCGGGATTTCACCGGAAATACACGTTTTACGGTCCCCTGATTCCAAACATATTTAGAAGTTCCTTGTGTGTATTTGTGTTTGTTTGTGTGTGTGAACACGATAACTCGAAAACTAAATGGTGTTTACATAAGTGTCACATCTTCCAAGAATACCAAAAGAAGAATTTGAGTAAAATCCGCCTAACCATTTCTTGGAAAAAAAATTGGTGAGCTTCATTCACATGACTTTCTCAACATCTCTGTAAAAATTATTTTTAAAAATCTTATGCTCCTATTTACTTAATGCTAATCGAAAAAAAGTTAGCAGAAATATTCGTATTACTTGTTTCCTTTTAAGTAGAAGCGAAATAATCGAAATATTGAATTTTCTTGAAATAGCCTCTGAAGACTACTTTATTCTGGACGAATTTTATGGAATTTTGCATAGCTGCTAAACTGTAAAAGATACACAAAAACTTACCACACAGAAAATGTAGAGCTCGTTAAAACACACAATTTATGTAATATACATTTTTTTCGCAGAGTTGATCGGTTTTTAGACATTCCTTGTTATTGATTTCAGCTTTGAAGAACCTATACTTTTCTCATACAGGAATTTGTCAACAGCTGTCCATACTAACTAAGGAACTTCAGTCACATAGCAACCAGCTTTTGACTATTACTTTAACCTATGGTACTCCCTTATTTCGTTTCGACTTACAAGGAAGCAAGTAATTAGACTATTTCTGCTAATTTTGTCTCGATTAGTAAGAAGTAATTGGAAGCATAAGCTTTTTAACAATAATTTGTTGCAGAGATGTAGAGAAAGTCATGTGAATGCAACACATCAGGTTTTGTTTTTATTGGATTCAAGGGACTTAAACCATGTATTTCTGGTAAAATATCAGTATCGAATTCTTGAATGGAATGCAATACCTTCGTTATAGGTACTCTATGTACATAGTGTGTGTAGAAAAACTAAAAATAATAGTGGGTATAGCAAATCATATAAGTTTTACACCATATTTTATATTTCTATGCTGTTCATCCATATTCATTCACAGTGTGTATTTGCAGTAAAATTTCTAAAGAATACTTTCTAAGAATTGCAATGCCTCCTCCGTCTGATGTGTGAGGTGGAAATGGTATATAGAACTGTAAAATATCGTTCTTTAACATAAGTTAGACCACCTAAGTCAACCAAAGAGTAACCTTTTGCTTCCAACGTTCTTTTCCTCAAAATGTTTTCTGAAGGGAAAGAAAAAGACGGCTGGGAATACGTGAGTAGATGGTAAATGTTCTTCAAGCTGACATTTGGGAGGGAAAAGAGAGGGAGAGAGTGCTTTCTACATATGACTAATAAATAGTCGTTTGTCTTCCGTCAAATATTGGAGGCAACTTGGGGACATTGACAAACATGCGTGATGCGTGTACAGTCATCCAAATTAGTAAATATCTTTACGATTAACGAGGGTTTCTTTAATCAGGTTAATATATACAATAATATATATCTTTACGATTAACGAGCGTTTCTTTAACCAGGTTAATATATAAGATAATATATATCTTTACGATTAACGAGGGTTTCTTTAACCAGGTTAATATACACGATAATATATATCTTTACAATTAATGAGGGTTTCTTTAACGGGTTTAATATATACGATAATCATATCTTCACGATTAACGAGGCTTTCTTTAATCAGGTTAATATACACGATAATATATATCTTTACGATTAACGAGGTTTTCTTTAACCAGGTTAATGTTCACGATAATATATATATATATCTTTATGATTAACGAGGGTTTCTTTAACCAGGTTAGTATACACGATGGTATATATCTTTACGATTAACGAGGTTTTCTTTAACCAGGTTAATATATACGATTAACGAGGGTTTCTTTAACCAGTTTAATATTCACGATAATATATATCTTTATGATTAACGATGGTTTCTTTAACCAGGTTAATATACACGATAATATATATCTTTACGATTAATGAGGTTTTCTTTAACCAGGTTAATGTATACGTTAGTATATATATATATTTACGATTAAGGCGGTTTTCTTTAACCAGGTTAATATACACTTCAATAAAATTGTTTACATCTATAGAAGAACAATTTACCTCACTAGCGTAATTTTGTACAGATAAGAGCAAAAATTTAATGTGTTCCATTTACATGCTTTTCTATACTAATTGCTGTTACAAAAGTATAGAGTAGAACCCCACTATTTCGGAAATACACGTTTTAGGATTCCCTGAATCCAACAAAAGCATTTTCAGAAGAAGGTCCGTGTGTGGGTCCGTGTGTCTGTAACACGATAACTCAAAGACGAAAAGTCGGTAAAATACTAAACTTGGTATTTAAGTTTAGCATCTTCCAGGGATCCGACACGAAGATTTTGAGAGAAATCCCCCCTATCTAAAACTACCCTCTACATGGAAAAAAATCAAAACTTTTGATTTTATCAAAAATGGCTTTAACGATTTTGATTAAAATCTCTTATATTTAAGATATATACATGCCATATAAAATGTATATCTTGAATTTTCTGGGATTAGCCTCTGAAGATCTCTTCATTCTGGTTGAATTTTGCCGATTTTTGCTTAACTGCTAAATCGTAAGAAATAGACAAAGCTTAAAACACAGAAAATGTAGATCTCGTCAAAATACACAATTTATGTGCTCAAAATTTTTGTTGTGGAGGTAACCGTTTCTGAGCTATTGCTTTTTATTGATTTTAGTTGTAAATATTTATATTTTTCTCAGGCAGTAGGTGTCCGTTTTTCTTTTGTTCTACTCCTGGCCAAGCAAAAAGGGATTTGCAATGACAATCGCATAACGACAGCTTATAAAACATTTGACTATCGATTTAGCCTAGTGTGTTCCCTTATTTTCTTCCTACTTACAAGGAACTAAGTAATAAGAACGCTCTGCTACTGTTTATCTCAATTAGCATAGTGTAGAAAGAAGAACTATCTTTTGTAAGAAGTTTGTATAAAATCTGGAGAAAGTCATGTGGGTGTAACACATCAGATTTTTTACTTATACTTTCTCTACATCTATGTACATAGTGTATAGAGAAGATATTGTATTTCGCCCAAAATTCGATACCGAGAAATACATGTTTTGGATCCCCTTGAGTCCAAAGAAGCATTTTTGGAAAAATATCTAATTTAAGTTTGTTACCTTCCAAGGACGCGACACAATCCTTCTCAAGGAAATAAAAATTTTGATTTTCTCAAAATTGGCTCTAACGATTTTGATTAAAATCTAATGCCAAATAAAATGTATATCTTGAATTTTATGGGAATAGCCCCTAATTGCCTCTTTATTCTTGATGACTTTTATTGAATTTTGCATAACTGCTAAATTGTAAGAGATGGACAAAAACTTACCCGACAAAAAATGCAGAGGACATTAAAACATACAATTTATGTTACATACATTGTTTTTCGTAGAGTTGATCGTTTTTGAGATATTCCTTTTTTCTAGTTTCAGCTTTAAAATACTGTGCTTTTCTCATACAGGAATTTGTCAACTCTTGTCCATACAAACAAAGGAACATAAATGAAATATTTTTCTATTCTAATAAAATTTTACTAACCATAATTTCTTTTCCAATTATCCTTACAAGAAGTACACATAGCAACCAGCTTTGGGCTATCACTTTAACCTATGGTACTCTCAATTAGCATAAAGTACATAGAAGCATAAGCTTTTTAACGCAGAGATGTAGAGAAAGTCTTGTGAATTTAACACTTCTGATTTTTTTGGTACTGTTTAACGCCTGCTTTTACTACAAATGAAACTGATGTAAAATGGAATGAAGCTGGAGTATCGGTGGAATGCGATGGCGGGGGAAACCGGTGAATCCGGTGAAAACCCTCTCTGGCGCCACTTTGTCCACCACAAATATCACATGCGGTCGCTTGGGATCGAACCCGGGCCGTCTAAGTGAGAGGCGTGAGGTTTAACGATGCTGGACGGGTAGAGAATGACAAGTGTCATGTGTTAGGCCTTCTAAACAAACTCCGAAGAGCAATCTACACAAACACTTGCCACAGGTTGACCACCACTGCAATAAAATGGTATTTGTAAACCTGTTACGGTTATTTTCGAGCGTTTCCATTTTAAAGCTCGGAAGTCATTACCTGCTAGTTGTGTAATCATGAAAGAGACAGGAAATAGCGAGAAGGGAAAAATAACAGAGCGGTCGAGCGTTGCCTCATATCCGCTACAATGGAATGGCGCACCGTAATGTTAGCACTAACCTGCATGTGCGTGTTCACGGCTAACCTCCACATTTTCTAGGCGCTCGTCACAAACACCTCACTTAAATACAAACTATCATTACGAAAGTGCTTTACTTTCCTCCTTTCTATATACACAGTGAAGGTATTGCATTCCACCCTAAAATTCGATACCGGAATTTCACGGGAAACACACGGTACAGATTCTCCTGTATAAACAGCATACGTACTGTACACATAGTGAATAGAGGAAAATGATAATCGAGATAAACGTTAGCAGAAATTGACTTATTACTTGCTTCCCTGTAAGCAGAAGAGAAATAAGGGAATACATTAGCCTAAATAGATAGTCAAAGCTGGTTGCCATGTGGTTGAAAACCGTTTCTATGCAGGGCAAGGAGTTTATAAATTTCAAGTTCAAGTATTTTAAAGATGAAACAAATAACAAGGAATATCTCTGAAATTGTCAATTACACGAAAAAAACATATAGGAATAAATTGTGTGTTTTAACGTGCTCTACACTTTTTGTGTGGTAAGTTTTTGTCCTACTCTTACGGTTTAGCAGTTACGCAAATTTCCGTAAATTTCGTCCAGAATAAAATAGTCTTCAGAAGTTATTCCCAGAAAATTCAAGATATACGTGTTATTTGTCAGGTAAATATCCTTAACATATGACATTTTAATCAAAATCGTTAGTCATTTTTGAGAAAATCAAACATTTCGAATAAAGTTCTATGTAAAGGATAGTTGGAGGGGGGGATTTTCTTGAAAATCTTCTTGTCGCATCTTTGGAAGGTCCTGAACTTAAATACCAAGTTAACGGACTTTTCGCTTTTGAGCTATGCTGTCCACAGTCACACACACACACGCACACAGCTTTTTCCAAATGCTCTTTTGGATTTAGGGGGACAGAAAACATGTATTTCCGGTGAAATCTCGGTATCGAATTTTTGGTTGCAATACAATACGATCTCTATAAAATATGTACATAGTACGTGTAGAGAAAATAAAAAGTATATAAATAAGAGAGCCAACCAGAAAGTAACAGACGATTTGGTATAATCAAATAATAACGAAAGATATCAACAAAAAACTTTATTTACAAAGTTACAGTACCTTACTCTGTTTCTCAACGTAATCGTCATTGCTATCAAGGTATTTGTCATGTGGTACCAGTTTTCAATGCATATGTTATACTTTTCTACCGCAATTGATCAATCGAATGTTATAGACAAATAACTCAAGTGTATAGTGATAAAGCAATGAACGAGTCTTCAGTGAGGAAATGGCACATAATTTACGAGTAATCAAGGAAGAACCAGTGTGTACGATAAAGACCGGAGTGGAAGTTCATCAATCGTTATGGAGGAGTTGAAAGTAAATGTGTTTCACTTTGAATACGGTACATGACTTTTTGGATAGAAAAGATTTCCCAGTAATGCAGACCTCAAAGTGGCAGTGGCATCTTGGCTCATATCTTTAGCGGAGGAAGAGTAAAACATCTGCATTGAAAAACTGGTACCACGTGACAATAAACACCTTGATAGCTATGACTATTACCTTGAGAAATAGAGTAAGGTAGTGTAACTTTGTAAATAAAGTTTTGTGTTGAAAATTTCATTCATGACACGTGATAATAGTTATAGACCAATCCAGTACATGGCGCGTAAAATTCCAACCGATCGGAAATCACTATGTGCATTTTAATTGTCTTTTTTTACTACACCCGCGTGCAATTGTTTTTGCTGTGAATATCACTGTGCAGTGATGTTCCCGTACACAATGGCGGAAGTTGCAATAGACATATTAATTATAATCATACTTTACTATGCCAAAATAATAGATTATATCATTACAAAGAGCTCTGATATTTATAATATGGACATCAAGTTGCAGTGATTTCGGTGCAAATATACGTCAGCACAAATGGGATTTTAGGAATATTATTCTTCGTGTCCTTACAGGCTAATCATTGTTATTTTATTCATGAAATAGTCTTACTAAATACAGCTCGAGCTACAACATTTCTCTAGATAAAGTCTGGAGCTCTCGTTATGATAATTTTTACTTTCTCTACACGTACTATGTACATAGTGTATAGAGAAGGTATTGTATTGCACCCAAGAATTCGATACCGGAGATTTCACCGGAAATACATGTTTTGAGACCACCTGAATCCAAAAAAAGCACTTTTAGAAAAATTTCCGTATGTGTGTCCGTCTGTCTGTGAATGTGTGTGTGTGTCTGTGGGCAGCATAGCTCGAAAACGAAAAAACCGTTAAATACCAAACTTGGTATTTAAGTTCAGTATCTTCCAAGGATGCGATACGAAGATTTTCAAGAAAATCCCCCTACCTCCAACTACCCTTCACATGGAAAAATTTTCGAAAATTTTGATTTTATAAAATATGGTTGTAGCGATTTTCATTAAAATATAGTATTTATAAGATATATACCTAACAAATAATATGTATATCTTGAATTTTCTGGGAATAGCTTCTGAAGTGTACTTTATTCTGCATGAATTTTATGGAACTTTGTGTAACTGCTAAACCGTAAGAGATTGACAAAAACTCAGCAAGCAAAAAATATAGAGCACATTAAAACATACAATTTATGTTATTTACATTTTTTTCGTGGAGTTGATCGTTTTTTAGATATTCCTTATTTTTGGTTTCAACCTTGAAAACATTACTTTTCTCATACAGGAATTTGTCAACTCCTGTCCATACAAACAAAGGAACTTCAGTCACTTAGCAACCAGCTTTTGACTATCTCTTTAACCTATGGTACTTCCTTATTACGCTTCTATTTAACAAGCAAGGAGGTAATAAGGCTATTTATGCTAATTGTTTATCGATTTGCTTGAAGGAAATAGAAGCATAAACTTTTTAACAATAATTTGTTGCAGAGATGTAGAGAAGTTTTGTGAATGGAATATACATCAGATTTTTTTTATTTTTAGTTATGCCAAACTGTCTGTCACTTTCTGGATGGCCGTCGTAATTAAAATAAAAATAAGGAAGTTCTTACTTTGAAGTTCTACAATTTGTTTTACTATAGAAGCTTTCCGCCATATCTAAATTTTACTTGGAATACATTCACCTCCTCTGCTTTAAACCGTTATAGAGAAAGTAGAATTTAATTCACTCGTCTCCCTATATTTTATTCCTGCAGAAAACAGAATATACATGTTCATTAGCAAAGGCAGAATATTACATTCATAGAGCGCTTTATAGGAGCAGAGAATCGAGAACTCGAGTCGATATATTATATTGGAATAGATAGCATCTATCAACTTTGGAATTCTGACGCAAATGGCTTATTGTGCTCGATACATGCCACAGATAATGGTCTGCTTTTAACTGCTCAAGAGAATTAACACAAGGAATGCATCGAGAGTTTCCATGGGAACAGAGAATGCAAGTGCATGCATTAATTGATCGATATGCAATACAGAGCCATTAATGGTCTCGTGTTTAACTGTTCGTAATGGATACACGGTTTAGTGTTAGTGTACATTACTGAAACTGCGCTATACCATCAGAGGAAATGCCATTTTTACTTTCTCTACACGTACTATGTACATAATGTATAGAAAACGTATTGTATGACACCCAAAAATTCGATAGCAAGATTTCACCGGAAATACATATTATTTTGGGTTCCCGTGAATCCAAAAAAGAAAAAAGTATTTTTACAAAAATGTCCATGTATGTGTCTGTGGAGAGCATAGCTTAAAAAACTGATGTGTACCATTCACATGACTTTCTCCACATCTCTGCAACAAATTATTGATAAAAAACTGTTTCTATTTACGAATTTACAAAAAAATCCCCCATCCCAAAATACCCTTTATATGGAACTTTTTTCAAACATTTTGGTTTACTCTAAAATGGATCTAACGATTTCGATTAAAATTTCGTATGTTAAAGATATTTACCTAACAAATAAAATGTATATCTTGAAATTTCTGGGAATAGCCTCTGAAGACTGCTTTATTCTGGATGAATAAACCGTAAGATATGGACAAAACCTTACCACACAAAAATGTAGAGCACGTTAAAGCCACAATTTATGTTATAAACATTTTTTTTTGTGGAGTTCATTGTTTTTTTTAGATATTCCTTGTTATTGCTTTCAGCTTTGAAAAAACTTACACTTTTCTCATACAGGAAAAACATACAAACAAAGGAACTTCAGTCACATAGCAACCAGCTTTTGACTATCACTTTAACCTATGGTACTCCCTTATTTCCCTTCTACTTACAAGGAAGCAAATGATAACACTATTTATGATGATTGTTCTCGATTAGCGTGAAGTAAATAGAAGCATAAACTTTCTAATAATATTTTTTGCAGAGATGTAGAGAAAGTCATGTGAATGGAACACATTCGATTTTTTCAACATAATCTCCTTTTATCTTCATACACTTCCCAGCGTTTCTCCAACTGTATTAAGCCTTCGAAAAAGTGGGATTTCCGAAGGTCTTCAAAATAGGTATCTGATTGGGAAATGACCTCTTCGAGCTATTTTTTCAAGTTTGGAAATAAAGAAGTCGCTGTGGTCAAATCTGGTGAATAGGTGCATGTTTTAGTAATTTGAACCTTAATTCTACAATTTTTGCCATCGAAACTGCGCAGGTGTGCACCCTGGCACTCATAATACTCTGCATTTATCGTTCTTCCTTTCTACAAATAATTAATGTAGATGATTCCGCGTGCATCCCAAAACACCGAAATCATCACATTGTCTGCATATTTCCTCACCTTGGCCTTCTTCGGAGCCAGTTCGCCTAGTGGTGTATCCATGTTTCATCCCCATTTATGTATCGACGCAGATACTCGCCAGGATTGCGACGGAAAAGAGCCAAATCAGCTGTCGATCAATCACATAATTACGTTTATTCTGCTTTGAGAACAAACGCGGCTCTCATCCTACCGAGGACTTTTTACAGACCAAATTTTGTAGCAAAATTGAGAACCTTGTAATATGCCTGTGTCGAACCTTGATTCGTCGATCACTCAAAACTATATCCTGGATTTTTTCGACCATTTCGGAGGAAGTCACTTCTACTGGACGTCCGGAACAAAGTTCATCATTTGTGGATGCATGGCCGCGTTTAAATTCATTTATCGAATTATAAACTGTGCCATGAACTTTATCCAACTTGACTTTTATCTCTTTCGGTGTTAAGTCTTTTAAATAGTTTTTTCCATATTTCTAAAGAAGCACAAGATTTTTAATTCAATCGCCTATGGCAACGAAACCACCTGATAGATATAGCTGAAACAACGGTTACTAAATACAAACCTTTTTTCGATGCTCAGAGTGTACTTTCTTGAATTTCCTAAGGACTTTAGTAGCTTGCTTCCTCTCTAAGAAGCAAACTTTGGTAGTGGCCACACTCGTCACACATGAAAGGGTCTCTGAGCGTGTTTTGCATAAAACTAATGTGTATCTATGACATACACCGAACTGCTACAACGACATCTGCTGTCGTATGCGGGAAGGTCAGGTATCTATGAATGACGGAATCAAAGCGAGGTTTCGTTACGAACACACCTATTGAAGAAAGCTTGCCTAGACAGAGGTTAGGTTGGCTAGACTGCACGGGAACTTCCCCGGATTCATGAATTTTAAAGAAGGCAATTTGCTAAAACACTGTTTAAAGCAGAAGAGAAGAGGGAAGGAAATACGTCAAGATATGAACTGCTAAGACGCCAGTTAACTCCTTATTGCTTGTGGCGCAGATGAAATGTGCGCGCCAGTAAATTGTGTGGCGAAAAAGTGAATCAACAGCAATTGTTTTTTACATACCAGTAAAACACTTCCAGCCAATTCTTATACAAATACTGTCTTACTAGAGAAAGCTTCTGGGAAATGAAAGAGTAAAATTATGTCTTACACTCAACCCTATTTCTCTACCCTTTATCCTTTACTAGTTTCCCTTCTATTTATAATAGGTAGAGGAAGTATTTCATTCTACCAAGAATTCTATACTCGCATTTCACCGAAAATACACGTTTTCACTAAACATTGTACGTGTTACATTCACACATATTTCTCTACCCTTTATCGTTTACCAGTTTCTGTACTATTTATAATGGGTAGAGGAAGTATTTTATTCTACCAAAAATTCTATACTCAGACTTCACCGAAAATACATGTTTACACTCTCTCTGAAATAAATATACCAGCGCCATTCAGAAAGTGATACGCTATTTGGAATGACTGAATGATAGCGAAAGTTATCAACACAAAACGTTATTTACAAAGTTACACTACGTTACTCTATTTCTCAACGTATTCCTCATTGCTATCAATGTATTTATTGTCACGTGGTACCAGTTTTTCAATGCAGATGTTATCCTCTTCCACCGCTAAAGATCTGAGCCAAGATGTCACTGTTACTTTGAGGTCTTCATGACTGGAAAATCTTTTCTATTAAAAAAGTCATGTACGGTGTCTAAACTGATACACTGTTTTTATTTAATTCTTTTATCAACATTTGCTTTCAACTGCTCCATAACGATTGATGAACTTCCACTCCGGTCTTTATCGTACACACTGGTTCTTCCTTGATTACTCGTAAATTATGTGCCATTTCCTCACTGAAGACTCGTTCATTGCATTATCACTATACACTTGCGTTATTTGCCTATAAAATCCGACTGGCCAAACATTTTGTGCATTGAAAACAACGAATAAGTTCTTTGGAGGTATAAAAGAATAACATCTGTATTGAAATACTGGTACCACGTGACAATAAATGTCTTGACAGAATGACGATTACGTTGAGAAATAGAGTAAGGTAGTGTAACTTTGTAAATAAAGTTTTGTGTTGATAACTTTCGTTATTATTTAGTTATGACAAATAGTTCGTTACTTTCTGGATGACCTCCGTATCTTGTGTTACTCACCTAATTTTCTCTAACCATTCTTCAACAAACTATTTCTTTGTAAGCTTATCTTTTATCTTTTTACCTCAACCCACAAACAGTTTTATTACATATTTATTTTTTGCACAGCAAAAATAAGGGAATATACAAGCGTATTGCAATACTCAAATCTCTTAAGATCTGTTTGTAATGTGATTGCATTTGAATGCTCTTCTCTTTGCTCGACCAGGACAAAAGGATAAGTATTGCAGAACTGAAAGCAAGAGCATGCGGTGTTCCCCTGTTCTTCGTTATCTCTGATTTTTTACTTTCTCTACACGTACTGTGTTCATAGTGTATAGAGAAGGTATTGTAATGCACGCAAAATTCGATACGGAGATTTCACTGGAAATACTTGTTCTGGACCGCCTGAATAAAAAAAAGATTTTTTTTTAAAAAAAGGTCCGGGTGTGTGTGTGGACAGTAAAGCTACAAAATAGCTCTAACGATTTTGGTTAAAATATATTAAGATATTTTTATTACAAACGAAATGTATATTATGAATTTTCCGGGAACAGCCTCTGAATTCCTCTTCATTTTAGATGACTTTTATATAACTGGTCAACTTTAAAAGATGCAAAAAAATTTAGTACAAAAAAAAACAAAAAAAAAACGTAGATCTCATTAAAACACACAGTTTGCCATGTAATTGTTTTGTAGAGTTAACCGTTTTCGAGATATTTCGGATTGTTGATTTCAATTTTAGGCACTTAAAGTTTTCTAAAACGGGAAGCCATCTTTCTTCTCATTTCTCGTTTGTTTACTCCTGGAACGCAAACAGATTGGAATTTCCATTGTTTCAAATGGCCCGGCTTTTAAAGGACGAGAGTATGCTATAAGATAATTCAGCTTATGTTTATCTTGATTAGCATGATGTAGATAACAGATTAATGTTTTGAATAAAACGTTTGTTTACCGAACAGCTAGAGGACATCATGTGAGTGGAACACGTAAGAGTTTTGTTCTTCTACTTACAAGGAAGCTAGTAATATGAACACTCTCTACTAATTTTATAGCATAAAGTAGATAGAAGAATAAGCTTTTTAGTACTAATTTGTTACGGAGATGTAGAGAAAGTCATGTGAATGGAACACATCAGACTTTATATATTACAAAACTTTCTTGGTACATTATTTATATTTGTTCCGGGTTCTTCGGTCAAGTAAGTATGTCTCGATAGGGCGTGGGACACTACATATCGTTTCTCAGGGTTAAAAGTTATCTGATGTGTTCCATTCGCATCATTTTCTCTACATCTCTGCAACAAATTATTCTTAAAAAGCTTATACTTCTATTCACTTCATGCTGATCGACAAAAAATTAGCAGAAATATTCTTATTACTTGCTTCCTTGTAAGTAGAAGCGAAATAAGGGAGTAGCATAGGTTAAAGTGAAGCCAAAAGCTGGTTGCTATGTAACTGATGTTCCTTTGTTTGTATGGACACGAGTTGACAAATTCCTGTATGAGAAAAGTATAAGTTTTTTAAAGCTGAAACTAAAAACCACGAATATCTTAAAAACGAAGTGTATAACATAATTAGTGTATTTTAATGTGCTGCACATTTTCTGTGTTGTAAGTTTTTGTCCATCCGTCACGGTTTAACAGTTGTGCAAAATTCCGTAAAATTCATCCAGAATAAAGTAGTCTTCAGAGGCTATTCCCACAAAATTCAAGATATACATTTTATTTCTCGTGTAAATATCTTTAATATATGACATTTTAATCAATACCGTTACAGCCATTTTTGAGAACATTAATATTTTCGAAAAAAGTTCCATGTAAAGGGTAGTTGGAGATGGGAAGATTTTCTTGAACATCATCGAGTCGCATCCTTGGAGGATACCAATCCTAAATACCAAGTTTGGTTTTAAACGTTCATTTCGTTTTTGAGCTATGCTTCCCACAGACAAACACACACACACACACACACACACACACACACACACACACACACACACACAGCAGACGCACACGGACATGTTTCAAAAATTTTTCAGGGGGTGTCAAACCATTTATTTCCGGTGAAATATCGGTATCGAATTTTTGGGTGCATTAAAATACCTTCTCTATTCACTATGCACATAGTACTTGCAGAGAGAGTAATAAATTATATCCAATATAATATAAAATGTACTAAGAGAGGACAAATTTACATTGAAAATGGCTAGGGAAGAAATATTGTAAAACACGTCTGTGAAGGTAAGCACAAACTGTTGTCACTAGCGACCAGGTAGGATAGTACCGCTAAGGGAAGGACATTGAACTGAACGGGTGAGGTTACACTGTCCGAGAGCGGGGACAAACAAGGACAAACAGTTGTCACTAGCGACCAGGTAGGATAGTACCGTTAAGGGCAGGACATTGAACTGAAGGGGTGAGGTTACACTGTCCGAAAGTGGACATAACAAGGACAAACAGTTGTCACAAACCACCCAGGTAGGATAGTACCGTTAAGGTAAGGACATTCAACTGAAGGGGTAAGATTACACTGTCCGAAAGTGGACATAACAAGGACAAACAGTTGTCACAAACCACCCAGGTAGGATAGTACCGTTAAGGTAAGGACATTCAACTGAAGGGGTAAGATTACACTGTCCGAAAGTGGACATAACAAGGACAAACAGTTGTCACAAACCACCCAGGTAGGATAGTACCGTTAAGGTAAGGACATTCAACTGAAGGGGTAAGATTACACTGTCCGAAAGTGGACATAACAAGGACAATCAGTTGTCACAAACCACCCAGGTAGGATAGTACCGTTAAGGGCAGGACATTGAACTGAAGGGGTGAGGTTACACTGTCCGAAAGTGGACATAAAAATGACAAACAGTTGTCACAAACCACCCAGGTAGGATAGTACCGTTAAGGGCAGGACATTGAACTGAAGGGGTGAGGTTACACTGTCCGAAAGTGGACATAACAAGGACAATCAGTTGTCACAAACCATCCAGGTAGGATAGTACCGTTAAGGGCAGGACATTGAACTGAAGGGGTGAGGTTACACTGTCCGAAAATGGACATAACAAGGACAATCAGTTGTCACAAACCATCCAGGTAGGATAGTACCGTTAAGGGCAGGACATTGAACTGAAGGGGTGAGGTTACACTGTCCGAAAATGGACATAACAAGGACAATCAGTTGTCACAAACCATCCAGGTAGGATAGTACCGTTAAGGGCAGGACATTGAACTGAAGGGGTGAGGTTACACTGTCCGAAAATGGACATAACAAGGACAATCAGTTGTCACAAACCACCCAGGTAGGATAGTACCGTTAAGGGCAGGACATTGAACTGAAGGGGTGAGGTTACACTGCCAGAGAGTGGACATAAAAATGACAAACAGTTGTCACAAACCACCCAGGTAGGATAGTACCGTTAAGGGCAGGACATTGAACTGAAGGGGTGAGGTTACACTGTCCGAAAGTGGACAAACAAGGACAAACAGTTGTCACTAGCGACCAGGTAGGACAGTACCGTTAAGGGATGGACATTGAACTGAAGGTGTGAGATTACACTGTCCGAGAGGGGACATAACAGGGACAAACAGTTGTCACTAGCGACCAGGTAGGATAGTATCGTTAAGGTAAGGACATTGAACTGAAGGGGTGAGGTTACACTGCCAGAGAGTGGACATAACAAGGACAAACAGTTGTCACTAGCGACTAGGTAGGATAGTATCGTTAAGGTAAGGACATTGAACTGAAGGGGTAAGATTACACTGTCCGAGAGTGGACATAACAGGGACAAACAGTTGTCACTAGCGACCAGGTAGGATAGTATCGTTAAGGTAAGGACATTGAACTGAAGGGGTAAGATTACACTGTCCGAAAGTGGACATAACAAGGACAATCAGTTGTCACTAGCGACCAGGTAGGATAGTACCGTTAAGGGAAGGACAAAGGGGTAAGGTTACACTGCCCGAGAGTGGACATAACAAGGACAATCAGTTGTCACTAGCGACCAGGTAGGATAGTATCGTTAAGGGAAGGACAAAGGGGTAAGGTTACACTGCCTGAGAGTGGACATAACAAGAGAAACAGAAATAATTCCCTTGCTGGTCAAGCGATACGAATTCACTAACCATGGAACATATGCGGAGATAAAATATGTTAATTGGGTCCGCGGTGGAGCCGAACGGGCTACATGTTGCCGCGACGGGAATAGGCTAATTTAATACGCCAGAATACGGACTGAGTCGCAGGGAAACGAACGGGCTACATAAGGCCGCGATAGAAACAGTGTTTATTTGATGCACCAGAAGACGGTCAAAAGTAATAAGACAGGATAGACGCGGTCCCCTAGTTGAAAAAAGGGAAATTTTAGAAACAATGTATTTGTGTTCTACGGTAGAAAATGCTCAAGAACATAAATAAATGACTCCAGTATTAAATCTTGAACTCGAATAATTCACTTGTGTCATACCACACCTGAGAAAGATTCCAAGGCAACAAAATCCTGAGCTAGGACACTCACATCTCCACACCATTTCTAAATATCCTAAACCTGCTCGCGGGATACCAACCCGGTACCTATATTAGGGTATCGCCGTAGGCGTCAACGATAAAAGGAACTATTTTAGAAATAACACGTTTCTAACTTTTAATTTAAGCAATTTAATTAAACTGTTAACAAGAGAGTTCATGATTTATGTACAGTTATATTTCTATCACAGCTGAAACTGTATTACGGGTTCACTTACACGTGGAGCTTAAATTCCGCTTATCACGTTTCTTACGTAAATAATCTTTAAGATCTACGTTCTGTGTGACACAAATGAATGTACTGCTTCCTAAAGATGTACTTTGTTGAGAACTGCATCTTTGTAGAATATATCCAAACACTCTTGTTCGGCCTAAGCATTATAACTGTGCTCCAATTGGCTAGTCTTCCCACTCTCAGTAGCGTCTCTTAAGAATAACGGTAAGAAAACCAGCAGTTGATTCTTAAGTAAAAGGCCCTGTTATGAACATACAAGTTAAAGAGGAATATGTAAATGAAACAATAAAGAAATGTAGATCTCGTTAAAATCCACAGGAGAAATTAACCATGTTTGAGAAATCCTTGCCATTGGTTTAAATGTTCTAATACTTATACTTTTCTGGAATGGAAAGTCCACTTTCTATCATTCTTTTAATCCTTTCTTTCCTTTCCTCTTCCTTTATTTTCTACACTAGATGCAGATGAGGAAGGTCTTGTGTTTACAAACATTCCATTACGTCGCATAGCGGCATGCCTCAATGCTTCACGCGGAGTCGAATAAGTTACTGAGTCTCGCTCGCTGTTGCTTTAATTCGAGCATGTCTGTTCTAGATATTTGTACAATTGTTTCATAAAAAACGGGAGGAAGATTTTAACTAAACAAATCAGCGTTCGAGTGTAAAAATCTTTACCCTGTCCAGGTAATAAAAACGCTGCGTAGAACATTGTGGGCGGAGCTGTTGCCGACTGCGTCATGCTCCCTTCTCCCGTATGCTCATGTGCATCACAAGGTTTTTGTCAGTGCTGGGAGAGAGAGCATTGCAAATGGCAGTGAGTGATCACAAGAATCATTGTGTACTGTTTATTGCAAGATATAAACTGAGAACTATCAACAGTAATGTTCAGACTTTCAACTCCTAATTTCCCCTCTAGAAGTTCTGTAGAGGACAGGCTAAAGCGATTGTATACAATGTTGCCAGTTACAAAACAAATCTGATGTGTACCATTCACATGACTTTCTCTTCATCTCTGTAACAAATTGTTGTTAAAAAGCTTATGCCTCTATTTACTTCATGCTACTCGAGAACAAATTAGTAGAAATAGTCTTATTACTTGTTTCCTTATAAGTAGAAGAGAAATAATGGAGTACCATAGGTTAAAGTGAAAATCAAAAGCTGGTGGCTGTGTGACAAGTTCCTTTGTTTATATGGACAGGAGTTGACAAATTCCTATATGAGAAAAGTAAGTTATTCACAGCTGAAATCAAAAACAACGAATGTCTCAAAAATGATCAACTCAACGAAAAAATGTATATAACATAAATTGTGTGTTTTAACGTTCTCTACATTACTTGTGCAGTAAGTTTTTATCTAAGTCTTTCGGTTTAGCAGTTATGCAAAATTCCGTAAAATTCGTCCAGAATAAAGTAGTCTTCAGAGGCTATTCCCAGAAAATTCAAGATATACATTTTGTTTGTCAGGTAAATATCTAATGTTTGATATTTTAAATAAAATCGTTAGAGCCATTTTTGCGAAAGTCAAAATTTTCGAAAAATGTTCCATGTAAAGGGTAGTTTAGGGTGGGGGGATTTTTCTCAAAACCTTCATGTCGCATCCCTGGAAGATACTAAACTTAAATGCCAAGTTTGGTATTTTACCGATTTTTCGTTTTTGAGTTATCGTGTTCACAGACACACGGACAAGGACACACACACACACACGGACCTTTTTGTGAAAATGCTTTTTTTGGATATGAGGGACCCTAAAACATATATTTCCGGTGAAATCTCGGTATCGAATTTTTGGGTGGAGTGCAATACCTTCTCTATACACTATGCACATAGTGCGTGTAGAGAAAGTAACAAGACGTTGTTCTCATCTTACTACCCGTCCTACTTCATGTTACCAGCGGTGAACGCTCGCACTAACTGTTACATCATACACCGGACAGGCAAATGTTCGAGCACAGTGGTGCGTTAAACGAACGTGTTCACTCATCATGTACAATGACATTACAGTAAGTTATAACACATTCTATAACTATTGCCTATTGTTTAGTGTTAATGAGATAAATGGACTATCAATATAAATGCCTACTGTTTATACTACTACGTGACGGATTGTGCCATGCACCCGATCTGCACAACTCAGCCCTCAGTTGTCCACATTCTTTAAGCAATTGCAACATTGGTGACACCACCGTCAGCGGTAGCTTGAACTGGAACGGGGCTATGCATCCAGCCATGCAAGCGCGTACTGTGACGATGATATAGCGGTGATGGCAAACTCTCCCTTTCCTTTCATCAACAAACTGCTGTTGCCTAAAACGGGAAGAAAGGAAGTAGTTGGAGGCGTGAGCTGTATGAACCGAAATACGACAATATTTCTTATTACCTTGACAAGTTAAACGTCGTTAAACAGCTATTATCAAATAATTTATTTATATCTATGATTTTAATGCTTGAAATGATCGAAGATGTCAATGTTGTTTGCTGTGAAATATGTAAACGTTATTTTGATTACTTATTTTGCAGATGTGACGTCTGGAGTATCAAGATGTAGTCCATGGATACCAGTTTTAATTTGGAGACTTTTGTGGTAGCCAGCAGCAGTATTCATCAACAGCAGGTTAGCTACACATTTAATATTAGCTTTATTCAGTTCAAGCGTTTTCACTTTTTTGTTTCTGTGTGAGCTTCTGCACATGTGCAGCATTCGAACAATAAAATAGCAGGATTAAATAAGTCTCGTGTCTTACTTACAGGAATTTCTCTAAACATCTTCCACAAATTATTATTAGAAAAGCTTATTCTTTTGTACATTTAATGTAATCTGGATAAGAATTTGCAGAAATGGCTTTATTGGGCATTTCAATGTAGCTGCAAAGGAAAAACAGCAACTTGGGACAGCAATCATATCTTTTACAATCAGGTTGTTATGTGACGAGTTTGAAATTCCGTTCTCTTTGCATGAACATCATAAAATATTCTGATGTGTTACATTCGCGAAGTCTTTTTTGGTAGTTTCCAGCACTACATAGTGTTGCCAGGTTGCAATTAACTGCCTGTCTAGAAGTGTACCTTTTTCCTGATTCTCAATTCCTGATCACCAGAGCTAGGAAGTTTGTTCCGATTTCCTTATGGAGAGTAAGACCGGCCAGGTTTAGCAATACCATGCAGCGCTTCTTGCGCGAGCAAAGGTCAACGTAGAGTGCAACCCATTACTGTAAAACAGCTCTCAATGCATGTCGGTAGGAAGGAAGGCGTTCGAATAACATCTTGTTCTGCTCAAATTTGAGCAAAATTAATTTCTTTTACAGCCATAGTAAGTTTTGTAGCAATGTATTTATTCGTGTATTTATTTAGAAAACAGTGGCGGTTCTAGTACACAAACTACAAAACCTTTAGTAACAGAACTGCTTCGCAGAAATATATTGCTGATTGCAAATTTTTACTTTCTCTATACGCACTATGTACATAGTGTATAAAGAAGGTATTGCACTCCACCCAAAAATTCGATACCGAGATTTCACCGGATATATGTTTTAGGGTCCTCATTACCTAAAAAAAGCATTTTCCGAAAAAGGTACTTGTGTGTGTGTGTGTGTGTGTGTGTCCGTGTGTCTGTGAACTGATAACTTAAAAACGGAAAGTCGGTAAAATACCAAACTTGGTATTTAAGTTTAGTATCTTCCAGGGATGCGACACGAAGATTTTTAGAAAAATCCCCCCACCCCCAACTACCCTTTACATGGAGCTTTTTTCGAAAACTGTGATTTTCTCATAAATGGCTCTAACGATTTTGATTAAAATTTCGTAAATTAAAGATATTTACCTGACAAATAAAATTTATATCTTAAATTTTCTGGGAATAGCCTCTGAAGAGTAGTTTAATCTGGATGAATTTTACTGAATTTTGAATAACTGCTAAACCGTAAGAGATGGACAAAAACTTACTGCACAAAAAATGTAGAGCACGTTAAAACACACAATTTATATTATATTAATTTTTATCCTAGAGTTCGTCGTTTTGGAAACATTCCCTATTTTTGGTTTCTGCTATGAAACTTTATACTTTTCTCATACTGGAATTTGACAACTGCTGTCCATATAAACCAAGGAACTTCAGTGACATAGCAACCAGCTATTGATTATCACTTTAACCTATGGTACTCCCTTATTTCGCTTCTACTTACAAGGAAGCAAGTGAATAGAAGTAGAAGCTTTTTAAGAATAATTTATTGCAGAGATATAGAGAAAGTCATGTGAATGTAACACATCAGATTTTTCTAAAAGTTACCCACACTGTTATAGTCCAGAGGTATGAAGCTGACTGAATCTGTGTGGCATGTACAAGAGCTGTCAAGATGGATCTGCCAATCCACGAACATTCTACTTGAAATAAAGCTGAAAATGAAAAACGTAATTGAAAGGAATGCAGAGTTCAGTGTGATATATCCCAAACAAGTTGCGCTTTTAAATCCCAAAAACTGCAATTTGTTTAGTGATATCTACTGCTCCGGAAGAGCTACATGGTGATTTATATAGATCTGACGCATTTCTGTCATTAATAGTTTCAAAACATATTACGTTAATGACAACTTAGTACACCTAAGCTGTAGAGGAATTTTAGGAGATTATTTACCTGTGTAGCAAATGTTGAAAATGTCCTCCATCCTGCATAAGACACAACTCAACATGTCGTACTGGCCACTCGTTGGAGGACTCTGTTGTCAATAGCTTGAATCTCCTTTGTGATGTGCTTCAGATCGTCCAATGTCTGGGGACGTGTGGCGTGAACCCTGTTTTTTAAGTAACCCCATAGAAAAAAGTCCAGCGATGTCAAATCCGGAGATCTTGGTGGCCACAGGTTCCTGGAAAGTATCCTGTCGTCAAAGAAACTTGCAATTAGGTCCATGGATTCATTTGATGTATGGCATGTAGCGCCATCTTGCTGAAAATATCTTCGACTGAGCTCTACATCGTACTGCATTTTCACGTTGACTACAAGAACAAAATGTCGAAACAGCTGCCAACAATGTAATTAAGAATAAAACATAAACATCTGCGCATTTAGTGTCAAGGAATCGAGACTCCAGAACATTCTGCTTAATTTGGTGCTAAAATTGAGTCATTGAATGAATTTCCAACGGAATAATGAAAGAAAGAAATGTGTTGCTTCTACATAAATCACTCTGTGTAATATTTCCAACATGCCCGGGTCAGTTTGTGCGAAGTGGAACGAACTTCTTCGTATTATAAATCTTATCTTCGGAACGTAGAATTTGTTTTTATTTGAAAGGCTTCCGAAGTACATATAGTAATACGGCTGCAATAGAGTAAATATTTAGTTTCAATCCTGTTTTGGTTTTACCCGGTAAGAATCTTAATATATTTAGGAAAATAATTTTATCATTTTGATATTATTTTACATTCAATCAATATTAGAATCTCCTTTATAATTGATTGGATGTTTTCATAATGATCATCTGTAAAGAAGGATATCAGTAACTCAGCCTGTATATAGGCAACGATTTGTATATTGCATACTTATCTAAATAGGTGTGCA
This sequence comes from Hymenopus coronatus, assembly GCA_030762935.1. Classification (NCBI taxonomy): domain Eukaryota; kingdom Metazoa; phylum Arthropoda; class Insecta; order Mantodea; family Hymenopodidae; genus Hymenopus; species Hymenopus coronatus. The sequence goes on from CM060886.1 coordinate 131,781,654, forward strand.
TTTACGAATGTATCATAAGTAATTTTTGTTCTCTGGATACAGTACTGTTTACTTGACAACAGGATTGTTTACCTCTCCACCGTGCGTTGTTATCTATGATTTGTTTTGATGCGGCGAGACGGTCGGTCGCAACCTATATGACTGTACGAACTTTCTAGCTCTGGTCATAACAAATGATAATCTAGAGGAATTAATGTTCCGTTTCAGAAAATAAGCACGAGGGAAGTGAGGCTCCAACCATCACTTGCTGGCATTTGTGAATTCACGGTTAGTGACGCAGTGACCTCGGCTATTTCTCAGGTGTGAGATTGCGCTCTATTCGCCTATTTGCAATGTTACCCTGTTACTAACTTTGTAACAAACTTCTTTGCAAGTTGGAAGTTCGTAATACCCTGAGAAATGATGTAAATATCTTGCTTTTGTTTCTACATATTAATTACCTTTATTTAGGGTTATTTAAAGATAAACATAAGTTATAGTTTTCTGTGTGGCGTATTTCCTAGTGTATTCCTTTATTCCCCTTTTAATTACAAGGAATTAAATAAACATCTGATGTGTTCCATTCACATGACTTTTCTGCTTCTCTGCAAAATATATTATTATTATTATTATATAGTCTTGAGGGGCTATTCCCAGAAAATTGAAGATATACATTTTATTTGTCACATAAATACATTAAAAAAAGAAATTTAATCAAATTCGTTATAGTCATTTTTGAGAAAATCTTAATTTTTGGAATTTTTTCCATGTAAAGTGTAGTTGGAGATGGGGAAATGCTCTTGAAAATCTTCGTGTCGCATCCTTGGAAGATACCAAACTTAAATACCAAGTTTGGCTGCCCCCTCCCCCACCCACACACACACACACTAACGCACGAACATTTTTCTGAAAATGATTTTTTGTATTTAGGAGTCTCAAAACATATAATTCTGGTTCAATCTTGGTATCGAAATTTTGGGTGGAATATAATACCTTCTCTATACACTATGTACTTAGTGCGTAAAGAGAAATTAAAAATACAATTTCTGTTAATATTTAACTCGATTACAAGGATGTAAGTAAAAGAATAGTCTTTCGCAACTGTAGTTTGTTTATAGAACAGGCAGAGAAAGTCATGTGAATGGAACAGTTTCGTTCGCACTGACGCATACACAAGGGACCTGTACCTATTGTGATGAATTCCGACATAGAATTTTTGGGCAGAACGATATTTTCCTATGCCCGCAATACTAGGGTCCGCCGATAAGTCCCGGGCCTCTCAATGAAAACAGCATTTAACATTTTTTTTTTGCTTTATTTCTCAACATAATCTCCAGAAAGGCTAATGCATTTGTCATATCGGGTTTCTAATTTAATTCAACCATCTCTAGTGCGATTTATCAAGGTCCTCAAAATAGCTGTTTACCGCACCAATGACCTCCTCGTGCTGTGAAATCTTCATGCTCCAAGAAATGTTATGACGTTTGGGAACAGGTGGTAGTCACTGGGTGCTAGATCTGGAGAATAGGGTGGCTGTTCAAGCAATTCCAACTTTAATTCGCACATTTTCCCCATTGCAATGACTGAACGATGGACCGGAGCATTGAAGTATTTTTTTTATACCAAATGAGGTCTTTTTCTTTTCACCTCATCACTCAAACGTTGCAGTAAGGTTGTGTAGTTGTCACCGGTTATACTTTTACCTTTTTCCAAGTAATCAATAAAATAATTCCCTGTGTATCCCAGAAAACACTCGCCTTAACCTTGTTAGCTGCCAAAATTTACTTTGCCTTCTTTGGAGTTGGTTCACCTGGCGCAATCCACTGTTTTGGTTGTGATTTACTTTCCGGAGTATAGTGATGTATCCAGGTTTCATCCAAGGTAATAAGCCGTCTCAAAAATTCATTAGGATTTTTAAAGCTCCACATTCTTAACAGAAACAGTTTTTCTTTACAACTTTTGATCAGGTGTCAACAAACGCGGCACCCATCTTGCACAGACCTTGTGAAAGCCCAGAACATTACTTAAAATATTACCAGCACGTTATTTTGATATGTTTACAGCCTCTGCTATCTCAAATAAATTTAATCTGCGGTTTTCCAGTACTAAACGATGACTTTTTTCAATGATCTCTGGAGTTGTCACTTCTACAGGGCGTCCAGAGCGAGTCTCATCACTAGTGCTCGTACGTCCCATTTTAAACTCTGCAACCCACCTTTTAATCATTGAATATGAAGGGGCAGAGTCTTTCAATGTACTGTTCATTTCCTCTTTGATTTCTTTAGGCGTTGTGCCTTTCAAACGGAAGTATTTAATCACTGCTCGTTTTTCTAAATCCTCCATTTTCGTGAAAACTCTAAAGTTGTCTTGTTTAAAATGCTGTTAATCGAAAACTAAACAAGCTATTGACCTATAACTATGGATACAAGCTAGTCTAGGGTTCAACTGGCCTAGTGGCGCCATATCTGTGTGAGCCTGGGACTTATCAGCCGACCCTCGTAAGTAGACACTAGCTACAGAAAGTTGTGTGATTTCTACACCGGAAACTTTAGTTCCAACTTTTGCCGTTTGATGGTTTTGTTCACTGTACTAATGGTTTTGTTTTGTTGCAGGGACCTCATATGTTCTTAGTTTCCTAAAGAAGATTTGCAGTTTTTCGTAGCAACATCAACAAAATTCATCAAACAAGTATCTTGGTTACTGATGAAGACTGATGAAACAGAATCTTCAAGAAACCATTGCCATTTTATTTAATTTAACAGGAGACTATAAGCAAATATAAAATAAAACGTTCACTTTTAATTTTGTGATGTGTAATTAATAATATTTTACTTTAATTAATTACATAATTCTTTAATTTATTACATATAGGATGTTAATGAATTACACCGAAATATTTTTAGAGAATATGGAGAGATCCAAGAGTCGCTGGGAAAGGCGTAAGTCCTTACCTTAAATAAATGCTGAGTATCTGCTCCCAAACATACAGTATAACAAGCTAAAGATGTTCTCACTCAGCAGCAGAAATTTGGTGATAAACATCACAAGGATTCCTGCTGCTAAGCTTAGACGAGTGCTACCCATATGTCAACATTTCCCTAATTTATCTGGGTATGGGTCTTATTTCGATTTACCTGCTCTCATGACTGGGTATTTTAAGGGTATTTTAAATAATGGTAACTTTTAAATTTTTTTAGATAAATCACCGTTTTTGTTGTGTTTTTTTTTTGTATTTTTATTAATGAGGTTTAAACTAATATTTCGTTTTAACCAATAACAACTGTTATATCGTTACAGCCATTTTTGAAAAATTGAAACATTTTGAAATTTTTTTCATATGAAGAGTAGTTTGGAGTGAGGGGTATTTTTCCACAACATTTTTGTGTCGCTTCCCTGGAAGATATTAAACTTAAACACCACGTTTTGTTTTTAACGGTCTTTTCTTCTGGCCATGCATAGAATCTGAGTTTATCCACTTGGCAACCAGCTTCTAAAACATTCGACTATCGTTTTAGCGTAGGGTATTTCGTTATTATTTTTCAACTTTCAAAGAAGCACGTATCTAAGACAATTTGTGCTAATGTTAATTTCTATTATCATATGCTATATAGAAGAATATACTTTTTAACAATAATGTATTACAGTATACTGTTATAAGGCATCTAAACATAGTGTTAAATGAAAGAGAAAATTATATAAGTAATTTTAAAGCTATACTGTGGATCTTTACTGCCCCCAGTTTCCTGTACTTTAGAACTCTGAATCCACAGGAGATCTACATTTGGTCAGTATTTTGAGTATTTAAAGTAAAATAATATTCACTAGTATCTAAAAATAGAGAGTATAGTAATATGTCTCAAAAGTTTCAAAACAGGTCTCACACCGGGTGCCCCGTCATCATCCGGCATGTCGTACCACTGATTATTTAACATGGGCCCTCCCCATCCTAAACCACAGGCGAGGCCTCCCCACACCCCACCAACAGCATATTTCCGGCCGTGAAATAGACTGTATCAGTGGCGGAGTGCAGTTTGACACCGACCAAATAACTTGCAGTTTTCCCTTGCTTTATATACCACTGAGAGTTGACAAATATTATTGATTTATAATGTCTGTATATCTGTGCATAGCCCGCAGATAGACCGGAAAATATTAAGATAGGTATTGCATCCTTGCCGGCACCAATGCCCCAGCAACTTTCGGATTTCTCGCGCAGTGGAGAGAGGCCTAACAGGGATAACATTATAATTTAACTACTGTATATGAAGTCTTATACTCAAGGTCTTATTCAAACTCGCTATTTGACAATGGGAACGAAGAGAAGTGCTGTAATGATGAAGAAGAGGTATCTGTTGGAAGGTAACGCTGATGAAGACACGTCTTGTGTTCTTCTCCGGGTACGGCAGTTATTATGTTAGACGCCGCGCCGCGCAGTTTAAAGCAATTAACAGAAGCAGATCTGTGCTGTGACTGCATTTGACGAATTAAGTGAATACGTTCTCAGGAATGCGATCAACAACTGCTCAACGAGGTAACATACATTTAGTCGATAGCGAGAGGCCTACCTTCACAACTCGGTGCAATGTACATACTGCATAAACAAACTATTTTCTTCCACCTAAACATTCGACACCGAGATTTCACCGGAAAGGTTTGTTTTGAGGTTCCCTGAGTCCCAAAAAGAATCTGATATGCTCCATTCACATGACTTTCATTCAGATGATAAACATTAGCAGAAATTGTCTTATTACTTGCTTCCTTGTAAGTAGAAGCGAAATAAGGGAGTACCATAGCTTAAAGTGAAGTTGACACATTCCTGTATGAGAAAAGTATAACTTTTTTCAAAGCTGAAACCAAAAATAAGAAATATCTCAGAAACGAACAACTCCACGAAAAAAATGTATCTAACATAAATTGTGTTTTAACGTGCTCCACGTTTTTTCTGTGGTAAGTGTTTGTCCATCTGCTACAGTTTAGCAGTTATGCAAAATTCAGTAAAATTCATCCAGAATAAAGTAGTCTTCAGAGGCTATTTCTAGAAAACTCAAGACATACATTTTATTTATCGTGTAAATATCCTTAATATACGATATTTTAATCAAAATCATTTGAGCCATTTTTGAAAAGTTCAAAATGTTCGAAAAAAGTTATGTAAAGTGTAGTTCGGGGTGAGGGAATTTTCTTGAAAATCTTTGTATCGCATCATTGGAAGATACAAAACCTAAATACCAAGTTTGGTATTTAACGGACTTTTCCTTTTTGAGCTATGCTGCCCCCCCACACACACAGATAGACAGACAGACATTTTTCTAAAAATGTTTTTTTTTTATTCGAGGGCACTAAAAACATGTATTTCTGGTGAAATCTCGGTATCAAATGGAATTCAATACCTTCTGTATACACTATGTACATAGTGCGTGTAGAGAAAGTAAAATTTAGAAAAATATCCGCGCGCACATGTGCGTGTATGTATGTATATGTGGCAGGCATAGCTCAAAAACGAAAAGACCGTTAAAAACAAAACGTATTTTAGTTTAGTATCTTCCAGGGAAGCAACACGAAGATTTTGTGGAAAAATACCCCTCAATGTTTTAATTTCTCAAAAAAAGCTGTAATGATTTTGATTAAAATACCGTATATTAAAGATATTTACAAGACAAAATATATATCTTGAATTTTCTGGAAATATAGATAAAGATTTCTTTATTCTGGATGAATTTTCATGAATTTTTGCATAACCGTAAGAGATAGACAAAAACTTACTACACAATAAATTAATTTATGTCATATGCGTTTTTTTCGTGAAATTGATCGATTATCAGATATTTCAAGTTATTTGTTTCAGATTAAGTTTTCTACACTTCTCTCCTGGCCATGTATAGAAACGGGAGTTTATCCACATGGCAACCAGCTTCTAAAACATTTGACTATCGTTTTAGCGTAGGGTATTTCCTTATTATGCTTCAACATTCAAAGAAGTACGTATCTAAGACAATTTGTGCTAATGTTAATATCTATTATCATATGCTATATAGAAGAATATGCTGTTTAACAATAATGCATTACAGTGATGTACAGAAAGTCATGTGAATGGATCACATCAGATTTTTTTACTCATGTTTTGTCTTTTTTCGAGTCGCTTTTCAATAATGTACTTTTTCTAATATTTAATCCCAAAAACTTGAAGACAGAAAACATATCTCACTATGACACATTCACATAACCTTTTCTACTTATTAAATAAATAACTTTCCTTACAAAAGTATATTTCTTTATCTACTTCATGCTAATCGAGATAAACATTAGCAGAAACTGTCTTATTACTTGTTTCCATGTAATTAGAATAAAAATAAGGGAATACACTAGGCTAAAACGATAGCCATATTTCTTAAAAGCTGATCTTATATGAAACAAAAGTTCGGTTCACTTTGCGTGACCTGTAGTAAAAAATCTGAAGTGTTATACTCACATGACTTTCTCTACATCTCTGCTACAAATTATTGTTAAAGAGCTTATGCGTCTATTTACTTTATGTTAGTCGAGAAAAAATATCATAAACAGTCTTATTGCTTGCTTCCTTGTAAGCAGAAATGAAATAAGGGAGTACCATAGGTTAAAGTGACAGTCAAAAGCTGGTTGCTATGTGACTGATGTTCTTTTGTTTGTATGGACAGGAGTTGACAAATTCCTGTATGAGAAAAGTATAAGTTTTTCAAAGCTGAAACCAGAAACAAGCAATATCTCAAAACGATCAACTCCGTGAAAAACAATTTGATGTGTTCCATTCACATGACTTTCTCTATATATCTGTAAATTAGTATTGTTAGTAAGCTTATCTTTTATTTATTTCATGCTAATCGAGAAAAATTAGCAGACATAGTCTTATTTCTTGCTTTATTGTAAGTAGGACCGAAATAAGGGACTACCGTGGGTTAAAGTGAAAGCCAAAAGCTGGCTGCTATGTGACTGATGTTCCTTTGTTTGTATGGACAGGACTTGACAAATTCCTGTATGAGAAAAGTAAGTTTTTCAAAGCTGAAACCAAGTAAAAGGAATTTCTCAAACACGATCAACGCCACGAAAAAATGTATATAACATAAATTGTGTGTTTTAACGTGCTCTACATTTTTTGTGGGTTAAGTTTTTGTCCATCTCTTACGGTTTAGTAGTTATGAAAAATTCATCCAGAATAAAGTAGTCTTCAGAGGCTATTCCCAAAAAATTCAAAATATACATTTTATTTGCCAGGTAAATAACTTTCATATACGATATTTTGATCAAAATCGTTAGAGCCATTTTATAGAAAATGTTCCATGTAAAGGGTAGTTTGGGGTGAGGAAATTTTTCTCAAAATCTTCGTGTCGCATCCCTGGAAGATACTAAACTGAAATACCAAGTTTGGTATTTTATCGACTTTTCGTTTTTGCGTTATCGTGTTCACAGACACACGGACCTTTTTCTGGAAATACTTTTTTTGGATACAGGGGGCCCTAAAACATATATTTCCGGTGAAATCTCGGTAGCGAATTTTTTGGTGGAGTGCAATACATTCTCTATTCACTATGTACATAGTGAGTATAGAGAAAGTAAAACTATATGACATAAATTGAGCATCTTAATGTGCTCTACATTTTTGTGTGGTAAGTTTTTGTTTATTCCTTACTGTTTAGCAGCTATGCAAAACTCCTTAAAATTCATCCAGAACAAAGTAGTCTTTAGAGGCTGTTCCCAGAAAATTCAAGATATTCATTTTATTTGTATGTAAATATCTTTAGTACATGATAGTTTAATAAAAATCGTTAGAGGCATTTTTGAGAAAATCAACATTTTCGAAAAAAGTTCTATGTAAAGGGTAGTTGGGGTATTTTTAGGGAAATTTTCCATACTTCAAGCTACATTTTGCACGAAAAAAACAATAGAAACTTTTGATTTTCTCAAAAATGACTGTAACGGGTTTGGTTAAAATACTGTGTATTGGACTGGATATATTATATGGCAAAGAAAGGCATATTTTCAATTTTCTGGGAATAACCTCTAAAGAACTTTTCATTCTGGATAAATTTTGCTCAATTTTGTATAACCAGTAAACCGTAAGAAATAAGCATATACCTACTACACAAAAATGTAGATCTCGTTAAAACACACAATCTATAAATATCTTTTTCGTGGAATTGGTCATTTCAGAGATATTTATTTTTACTCGTTTTAGTTTTGAAATACTTAAAACTTCTCATACGGGACATTGTCAACTCCCGGTCATGAAAAGGACAGGATGTTTTTCCCCTTCTACTTACAAAGAAGCAAGTAATAAGAGAATTTCTGCTAATGTTCGATTATCATGAAGTAGATAGAGTAATAAGCTTTATAACAACAACTTGTTCCAGAGATATAGAGAAGGTCATGGCACATCAGATTTTCCCGCTTGTACTTAGAGAGAACTAAGTAATAAGACCGTTTTTCCTCAGTTTTATTTTGAAGTAATAAGAAAATAAGCTTTTGTAAGAATATTTTGTTGTAGAATAGGTAAAATTTTGATGTGTTTCTTCACATAACTTTCTCTAGTTGTTCCATATCCAGGTTATTCGTACAAAAGATTATTCTTTTATCTTTGAGGGCCATTTTCTTCAAACTCCAATAGGCTATAAATAAAAGAATAGCTCATAGAAAACAATTATTTTATTACTAAAAGTTTTGTACACTTATGGTTACTTTTCAACATAATCACTGAGAAGATTGAGACATTTATCGTACCTGTGCACAAGCTTTGCAATACCCACTTCAAAAAATGTTGCCGCCAACGATTTCAAATGAGCATTGACGTTGTTTTGAAGATCTTCGTTGCTTTGAAAGTGCTGCCCTCCTAGGCACATCATCAGTTCAGCGAAAAAGTGAAATTCGCTTGGTCCCAGTTCAAGACTGTACGGCGGATGATCGAAAATATCCCATTGAAATTATTCAAGGAGCCGACGGGTTGTGCCAGCAGTGTGTGGACGAGCGTTGTCATGGATCAACACAATTCCTGAAGTCAGCATTTCTCTTCGTTTGTTTTGTATGGCTCTCCGCAAACGTCGTGAAGTACGAAGCTTGTGCACAGGTGCGATAAATGTGTCAATCTTGTCTGTCATTATGTTGATAATTGGTTTCTATGCATTTATCTTTTGTTTATAGCCTATCGGATGTTGAAAAAACAAAACGGGCCTCGTACGTCATGGTAAGCAAGATAAACATTAGTGGAAATTGCATTTTGCTTTCTTGTAAGAGAAGCGAAATAAAGGAAACACTAGGCTAAAGCGATGGTCAAATATTCTAAAAGCTCGTCGCTATGTAAAACAATTGAGGTTCGGATCGTTTGCATTGTCCCCTTGAGAAAAGTCCAGTAGTACAAAACTGAAACTCGTAACAAGGAATATCCCTAAAATGGCCAACTCTACAAGAAAAAGCTAATGACATAAATTATGTGTTTTATCGTGATCTACAGTTATTAGGTTTTTGTCTACCCTTTGCGGTTTAACCATTATGCAAAAGACCTCAACTATCATACAGATTAAAGAGAGAATATTTACCAGAAAAATCAAATATACATTTTATTTGTCATGTAAATATGTTTAATATACGATATTTTAATCAAAATCGTTGTAGCCATTTTTGAGAAAAACATAGTTTTCAAACTAGAAAGCCTGGGTTCGATTCCAAGTGACCACATGAGATTTGTGGTGGACAAAGCAGCGCAGGGGGGGTTTCTCCGGTTTCCCCCACCATCGCATTCCACCGATGCTCCATCTTCATTCCATGTATCACCAGTGACACCGTCTGCGGTGCCACAAGTAGTAAAAGCGGGCGTTATCACTAAAAAAACAAAACAAAAAATTAAAGGTTTTTCCAAGTAGCAGGTGGTTTGTGACGAGGGGATTTTTTGAAAATCACTGAAATCACGGCAACATATTTTTGGGTTGAATAGAATATCTTCGGCGGCGTCGTGGCCGACGTTTAGACCACTCACCTCCCATCTAGGCGACCCGGTTTCAGTCCCAAGCGCCCGCATATAACGACTTCTGGACGAGTTTTCTCCAGGTATGCCGGTTTCCCCCGCTACTCATGTCACCAACTGTTCCATTATTACATTTCTATGTTCCTTGCAATTCTTATCACCACTTCCCCATGCCCATACCTGGCTATGGGCCGATCCTTCGTTCCAGGTTCTCCATTCTGTGGTTACGTGTCGTTAGTTCCCCGACAGGCTTCTGACCTTTAGGTACTCACTTCTAAGGCCTAGGGGAGTGTCAGCCCTACAAATACGGGGAGGACAACCTGACTAGGAGTACAATATCTTCTCTAGCTACTATGTACATACGTGCTAGAAAAAGTAAAAAGCAACACATCAGATTACTACTTTCTCTACATTTACTATGTACATAGAGAGTAGCGAAGGATGGAAATGCACCCAAAAATTCATTACCGAGATTCCACTGGAAATACATACTTTGGGTCCCCCTGAATCCAAACAAAAGCTTGTTTAGAAAAAGGTACACGCATGTGTCTTTCAACATGATAGCTCAAAAAGGAAATGTCGATTAAATACCAAACTTAGTATTTAAGTTTAGCATCTTCCAAGAATGCGACAGAAAGATTTTCGAGAAAATCCTCCCACCCCCAACTACCCTTTACAAGAAACTTTTTTTGAAAGTTTTGTTTCTCTCAATGATGACTCTAACGATTTTAATTAAAATATCGTATATTAAAGAATTTACCTGACAAAAATTTAAATATTTAATTTTCTGTGAATAACCTCTGAAGACTACTGTATTCAGGATTAATTTTATTGAATTTTGCATAACTAGTAAACCGTAAGAGATAAATTAAAAATAACTTAACTGAAAATGTAGATTTCGTTAAAATACACAAATTATGTTATATATATTTTTTTTTCGTGGAATTGATCGTTTTTGAGATATATCTTTTTATTGGTTTTAGCTTTAAAAAAACATTTATCTCATACTACAATTTGTGAACTCGTGTCCATACAAATAAAGGCACTTCAGTCACATAGCAACCAGCTTTCGACTGTCACTATAACCTATGGTACTCCCTTATTTCGCTTTTACTTAAAAGGAAGCAAGTAATAAGACTAATTTTTTCTCTATTAGCATGAAGTAAATAGGAACATAAGCTTTTTAACAATAATTTGTTGCAAAGATGTAGAAAAAGTCATGTGAATGGAACACATCTGATTTTTTGTTTTTTTGTTTGCTCGAAGCCACTGTTTGTTTCTTTTTGGTGCTCATCCTTAGAGTATATATTTTCTCGGCCAGCATATGGCGATTGGAAAACATTGGACAGATAGAAAACAACTTCTGGCGGTTTCGACAGTCGTTTGTTGAGCGCATATTCAATTTCCCTTGATATTTAATTTAAAATATAACAGATGACTAATCGTACACACACGGATGTGTTTTGTTTTTTGGCTCTCGTCTGTAAAACTGTTGTTGCCAACCTTTGTGGCAGGAAATGGTCTTTTACCCGCCCTGAGCTGCGAGAGAACGTCAGTCCCACGTAACATTTCCATATTTCAATACATCAAAAAACGCATTCAGCATAAAATGAAATGACAGGTTTTATCTGCACGTATTTTGATTTAGAATGGCTTCCAGCCGACGGATATCAAAATGATATGGGGGCAGCTTTTGTTATAGCTTACTCTGATGCTCAGCATTTTATTTTCATGCTAAAATTATTTTATCCAGGTTAAAAATTACGAGGTTTGATAACAAAACACAAACGGTAATATTTTATTTTCATAATATTAGGCCTTAAACTGAGAGAGACAGTCTTGAAAAAATCTGATGTTACACTCACATGGTTTTCTCTAGCTGTTCTACAAAACTCGTGTATAAGATTCCTCTTCTTTCTGCTCCTTGCTAATCGTGGTACTCATTAGCACAATGTTCTTATTATTTAGTTCCGTATAAGTAGGAAGAAATTAGGGAATACACTAAGCTAAACCGATAGTCAAATGTTTTAAAAGCCGTCGTTATGCGATTGACATTACAAATCGCTTCTTTTCTTCGCCAGGAGCAGAACAAAAGAAAAACGGACACTCCCGTCTGAGAAAAGTATAAGTACTTCACAACTGAAACTAATAACGATGAATACCTCGAAAAGAACAAGCTCCACGAGAAAACTATACATAACATAACTTGTGTATTTTAACAAGACCAACATTTTTTGTATAGTAAGTTTTTGTTTATCTCTTACGGTTTACTAATTATGCCAAGTTAAGCAAAATTCATTCAGAATAATCAGGTCTTCAGAAACTATTCCCAGAAAATTCAAGATAAACATTTTATTTGATAGGTAAATATCTTTAATTAGTGATATTTTAATCAAAATCGTTAGAGCCATTTTTAAGAAAATCAAAATTTTCGAAAAAATTCCATGTAAAGGGTAGTTTGGAGTCGGGGGATGTTTGTCAAAATCTTCGTGTCGTATCCCCGGAATATACTAAACTTAAATACCAAGTTTGGTATTTTAACTACTTTTCGTTTTTGAGTTATCGTGTTCACAGACACACGGACACACACACACACGGACCTTTTTCTCAAAATGCTTTTTTTGGATACAGGGGGTCCTAAAACATGCATTTCCGGTGAAATCTCCAAATCGAATTTTTTGGTGGAGTGCAATACATTCTCTATACACTATGTACATAGTGAGTATAGAGAAAGTAAAAAGTATCAATTCCACGAAAAAATTATATAAAATAAATTGTGTGTTTTAATGTGCCTTACGGTGTAGTAGTTATGCTACACTGCTTAAAATTCAGTCAGAATAAGTTAGTCTTCAGAGGCTATTCCCAAAAAAATTGAAGATAGACATTTTATTTGGGAAGGAAATAGCCATAATATTCGATATTTTAACCAAAATTGTTCGAATGATTTTTGAGAAAATTAAAATTTTCTAAACGTTTTCCAGGTATAGGGTAGTTAGGGGTGGTGGTATTTTCTTAAAAATCTTCGTCTCGCATCCTTAGGAGATACCGAACTTAGATACCAAGTTTGGTAAATAACGGAGTTTGCACACACACACACACACACACACACACTCGCGGACATTTTTCTAAAAATGCTTTCTTTTTATTCAGGGGGACCAAAAAATGTATTTCCGGTGAAATCTCGGTATCGAATTTTTGGGTGCAACACCATACCTTCTTTGTACATTTTGTACATAGTACGTGTAGAAAAAGTGAAAATAAGTGAACACTAAGACTGTTATTGGTCTGGATATCCCCGTTGGTTAGGCGCTGTCTTTGTGATATCTAGGTCGCGGGTTCGAACCCAGACCAGACCCATGGTTTTTAAGTGTGTTTAAAAGCGACAGACCCATGTCAGTAAATTCATTGGTACGTTAAAGAACTCCTGCGGGACGAAATTCCGGCACACCGATAGCCCTCATGTGATCCTAGCAATTGACAACATCGTTAACAAATGAAATATTTATTTAATAGGACAGTTAATGTTTATTATGATGTATAAAAAAGAACAATCTTTTATAAAATAGTTTGTTTGCGAAACAGAAAGAGAAAGTCATGTGAACGTAACACATCAGATTTTTAGAAAAATAACTGTATGTTCCTGTGGGCAGCACAACTCAAAAACCAAAAGTCGTTTAAATACCAAAATTGGTACTTAAGTTTAGTATCTTCCAAGGATGCGGCCCCAAGATTTTCAAGAAAATCCCCCCCGCAAGCCCCCCTTTATCTGAAAAAATATCGAACATTCTGATTTTCATAAAAATGGTATAATGATTTTGATTAAAATACCCTACATATACCTATATATTACAGACATTAAAATACCCTACATATACCTATATATTACAGACATTAAAATACCCTACATATACCTATATATTACAGACATTAAAATACCCTACATATACCTATATATTACAGACATTAAAATACCCTACATGTACCTGTATATTACAGACATTAAATTACCCTACATATACCTATATATTACAGACATTAAAATACCCTACATATACCTATATATTGCAGACATTAAAATCACAAATGAGATGTATATGTTGAATTTTTCTGGAAGACATGTTTATGAATATTGCTGAATTTTGCGTAAGTGGTAAGCCATGAAAGACAAAAACTTACAAGACAAAAATGTAGTTCTCGTTAAAACACACAATTCCTGTCATATGCATTTTTACTTTCTCGTCACCTACTATGTACACAGTATATAGAGAAGGTATTGTATTGCACCCAAAAATTCGATACGATATTTCACCGGAAATACATATTTCAGACCTTCTGAATCCAAGAAAAGAATTTTTAGAAAAATGTCCGTGCATGTGTGTGCAGCTTAGCTCAAAAACGTAAAGAGCGAAAAAAAACCAAACTTGGTATTTAAGTTTGGTATCTTCAAAGGATGCGACACGGAGATTTTCATTAAAATCCCCCTACCACCAACTACCCTTTTCATGGAACTTTTTCGAAAATTTTGCATTTCTCAAAAATGGCTCTAACGATTTTGATTAAAGTATGGTATATTAAAGATATTTACTTCACAAATAAAATGCATATCCTGAGTTTTCTAGGAATAGCCTCTGAAGACCACTTTATTCTGGATGAATTTTACGGAATGTTCCATAACTGCTAAACCATAAGAAATGCACAAAAACTTACCTGACATAAAATGTAGAGCACATTAAAACACACAATTTATGTCATATAATTTTTTTTCGTGGAGTTGATCGCTTTTAGGATATTCCTTGTTTTTCGTTTCAGCTTTGAAAAACTTACTTATCTTACACAGGAGTTTGTAAACTCCTGTCCATAGAAACAAAGGAACTTCAGTCATATAGTAACCAGCTTTTGACTATCACTGCAACCTATACCGAGATTTCACTGGAAATACAGGGTTATTCAAAAAGAAAGAACAGATTTAAAACTTTTATTGTTTCCAAACTACAAAAGATAGAAACACGATTCTAACGTTGATGGAGAGAGAAAAGTGTACAATTGAAATAGCGCGGAGAGTATAAGTTCCAATCACGGCCACATTGGCGCTGTTGTTTGTTGTTGTATGTCTGTAGTGAAATGGCGGCGACACCACAAGAGAAATAATTTTGTGTGCTGCAATTTGCAAAGCTAGAATCCATTGTTGCAGTTCAACGAGCATTTCGCCGTCAATTTAATAAACAATTGTGCGTGCGTTGGTGTCTGGTAGGCTCGTGGCGCGTCACAAGCAAATTTATGAGTGGCATCGAAAATTCGTAGAAGATGGTTGCATTTGCAAAAATCGGACGCGAATGTCGAGCATTTTCGTACACTATACGAAAGGAACCCAAAGAAATCCACATCACGAGCAAGCAACCAACGGTATGGCGAGTTCTAAAACATCGTCTGCACTTGAAGACATACAAACTGCAGTTATTGCAAGTATTGAATCCTGACGACCACAACAAAAGGTACGAATTGCACATTGGCATGTTAGAAGATGTGGAAGAAGACAGTTTTACTCAACGATTAGTGTTTTCCAAAGAATTGTTTTGATGCAAGATGGTGCCCCGCCTCATTTCTCTTACCACGTCCGACGCTACTTGAATAACACGTTTGCAGGACGTTGGATTGCGAGAGGAGGAGCAGATCAACTTTGTCGCCGGTGGCCTCACAGGTCTCCAGATCTCACTCCGTGTGATTTTGATCAATGGGGTTACGTAAAAGACCGTGATTTATCCCTCCTATGCCTGCCACTCTTGAAGATCTACAACATCCAATTGTTGAAGCTGTGAATTCGATGACTGGAGACCAGCTGATTTGTGTGTGGCCACCGTTTTGTCATATGTCGTGTAACACACGGTGCTCATATTGAATGCATATTATAAAAATGTACACTTTTCTATCTCCAGGAACGTTGGAATCATGTTTCTATTTTTGTAGTTTGGACGTAAATATTTGAAATCTGTTCTTTCTTTTTGAATATGTTTTGGGTCTCCCTGAATCCAAAAAAAGCATTTTTACAAAAAGGTCCGTGTTTGTGTGTGTGTGTGTGTGTGTGTGTGTGTGTGGGTGTGGTATTTAAGTTTGGTATCTTCCAAGGATGCGACACGAAGATTTTTAAGAAAATCCCCCCATCCCCATACACCCTTTACATGGAACTTTTTACGAACATTTTCATTTTCTCAAAAATGTCTCTTAACGATTTTGATTAAAATATCGTATTACAGATCAAATAAACTGTATATCTTGATTTTCTGGGAATAACCTCTGAAGACTGCTTTATTCTGGATGAATTCTAAGGAAGTTTGCATAACTGCTAAACCGTAAGAGATGGACAAAAACTTACCATATAGAAAACGAGGCGAAACCATAAAACACAAAATTTATGTTATATGTCATTTTTTCGTGAAATTGATCTTTTTTTTTTTTTTTTTTTTTTTTTTTTTTTTTTTTATTTTAAGATATTCCTTGTTTTTGGTTGCAGGTTTCAAAAAGTTATACTTTGTCATACAGGAATTTGTCAATTTTTGTCCATACAAGCAACGGAAATTCAGTCACATAGCAACCGGCTTTTGACTATCACTTTAGCCTATGGTACTCCCATGTTTCGCTTCTACTTACAAGGAAGCAAGTAATAAGACTATTTATGCTAATGTTTTCTCAATTAGCACGAAGTAGATAGACGCATAAGCTATTTAAGAATAATTTGTTGCAGAGATGTAGAGAAAGTCATGTAAATGGAGTACATCAGATTTGTTTTACATACGTGTTAAGAATATAAATATCCACAAATCTGTTCGGAAATCCTTGAATTTTCATTTGTCTGCCATCTTTAAGTGGAATCACTTGGTTGGTAGGCAAAGCATGATTTGTATTATTACAGGAGAGAATAAGAACAGTTTATTTGCTCCCTACAGGACCTAAAACAGTGGTAATTATGAACAGCAGTGCTCATAAAGAACGACCATTACATTACCACGGAGTTGAGCTCAATATTAAGGTCATTTAGCAGCGCTTGTATCCCAAATCCTGTAAGCTATTCCTGCCTCTACCAGAAATTATTGTGCCCACAAAACCTGCCTACGACAAACTCGTTGCGTAGCGACGGAATACTGCGGCTTGCTTTGAAGCTATGTGTAGAGTGGAGGGTGAAGTTATTGGAGTGTGTTCATCCCCCTCTGGGTTCACAGAAGAGCTTCCTGCCAGAATGGTCTTCTTTGATATAACCATTTCAACCCGATTTTACTTTCTCTACACGTACT
Organism: Hymenopus coronatus; assembly: GCA_030762935.1. NCBI lineage: Eukaryota > Metazoa > Arthropoda > Insecta > Mantodea > Hymenopodidae > Hymenopus > Hymenopus coronatus. Next base: position 131,798,907 of record CM060886.1, read on the forward strand.
ATGTAGAGAAGCTATTGTATTGCACTCAAAAATTCAATACGGAAACTTCAATGGAAATAAATATTTTGAGAAACCCCTGATTGAAAAAAATAAGCATTTTTACTTTCTAGCACGTACATACAATATACATAGATGGTTGAGAAGGTATAGTATTCCACTAAAAATTCAAATCAAGGATTTCAATGGAAATAAATGTTTTAGAAACCCCTCATTAAAACTAAAATAATTTTTACTTTCTCCAACACGTATGTACAATATACATAGTAGACAGAGAAGGTATTGTATTTCATCAAAAATTCCATACCCAGATTTCAATGGAAATAAATGTTTTGAGATGCCCCCGATTTAAAATAAAAGACATTATTACTTTGTCCAGCACGTATGTACACTATACATAGTACAGATAGAGAAGGTACTCTATTCCACCGAAATTTCACCGGAAGTACACGTTTTGAGACCCCCGAATTAAAAAAAATTATTACTTTCTCTAGCACGTATGTACAATATACATAGTGGATTGAGAAGGTATTGTATTCAACCAAAAAAATCAGTCCCCAGATTTCAATGGAAATAAATGTTTTGGGAAACCCCCCGAATATAAGAAAACTTTTTACTTTCTCTAGCAAATATGTACAATATACGTAGTAAATAGAGAGAGGTGTTGTATTCCACCAAAAAGCACTGCACCAAGATTTCATTGGAAATACATGTTTTTAACACCCTAATTTAAAAAAAAATTGGAAAAACGTCCATGCCTGTGTGTGTGTGTGTGTGAGTGTCTGTGGGCAGTATATCTAAAAAAAAGTAGCTTAAATATAAAACTTCAAGGAAGCACTTTAGGAACATTAGGAATTTCTCAAAAAGGACTCAATAATTTTTAATATAATGCAGTATGTTTAAGATATTTTTACGACAAAATAATTTTGTGGGACTGGCCTGTGAATACCTTAATATTTAGCTCAACTCCGTGATAATGTAGCTGTGGTTCTTTATCGGCACTGCTGTTCATAATTACCAGTGTTTTAGGTCCTGTAGGGTGCAAATAAATAAGTTTTATTCACTCCTCATGCTTTGCCTACCAACCAAGTGATTCCACTTAAAGACGCAGAAAATGAAAATTCAAAGTTTCTGAACAGATTTGTAGATTTTTATATTCTTAACACGTATGTACAAAAGAATAAAAATAAAAAAATCTGATATGTTCCAATTACATGACTTTCCCTACATCTCTGCAACAAATTGTTCTTAAAAACGCTTATACTTCTATTTACTTAATACCAATCGAGGAAAAATTAGCAGAAATAGTCTTATTACGTGCCTCCTTGTAAGTAAAACAGGAATAAGAGAGTACCAACTGATAGTCAAAAGCTGGTTGTTATGTGACTGAAGTTCCTTTATTTGTATGGACAGGAGCTGACAAATTCCTGTATGAGAAAGGTTAACTTTTTCGAAGCTGAAAATAAAATCAAGGAATATCTCAAAAACGACCAACTCCACTAAAAAAATGTGTACAGCATAAATTGTGTGTTTTAATGTGCTCTACGTTTTGGTGTTCTAAGTTTTTGGCTATCTCTTAGGGTTTAGCAGTTATCCAAAATTCCGTAAACTTCATTCAGAATAAAGTAGTCTTCAGAGGCTATTCCCAGAAAATTCAAAATATACATTTTATTTTTCTGATAAATATCTTTAATACACGATATTTTAATCAAAATCGTTTCAGCCATTTTTTGGAAAATCAAAGTTTTCTAAAAATGTTCCATGTAAAGGGTAGTGTGGGATGGGGGGATTTTTCTCAACATCTTTGTGTCGCATCCCTGGAAGATACTAAAATTAAATACCAATTTTGATGATTTACCGACTTTTTGTTTTTGAATTATCGTGTACATAGACACACGGACACACACACAGACACACACAAACGGACCTTTTTCTGAAAATACTTTTTTTGGATTCAGGGGACTCTAAAACATATATACATATATCCGGTGAAATATCGTATCGAATTTTTTTGTGGAGTGCAATAACTTCTCTATACCGTATGTACATAGTAGGTGTAGAGAAAGTAAAAAGAGCTATTAGATTAATTTGTGGAGTTCATCCAAAATAACATTGTAAACCACTTTTTATTGACTTAGGTATTTTAACTTTGTATGTGCTGAATTGCCTCTTGTATGTTAAAGGAGATTTTAACAGTTTTACACTTTGCTCGAATATTCATGATTGTACGGCACAAAATTGTCTGAATTTATGTATAACCAAATTTAAGCATACGAAAATTTAGAACAGCTTTGTGGTTGTTTCTATTAAACTCTATAACATTTACTCCAAAGATTGAGAGAGCTCCTTGTTCTAATATTCAAAGGACTATACGCCACACTTTGGTAGCTAATCTAGTATACTCAGTAAATAATCTTTATAATTTAACTGCCATTCTGTAATAGTTTTTGGTAATAAACACCATCCATCCATCCATCCCTCCCTCCCTCCCTCCATACATCCATTCATCCCTCCCCCTCCCCCCTCCATCCATCCCTCCCCCCTCCATCCCTCCCTCCCTCCATCCATCCAGCCATCCATCCTGCCATCCATCCTCTTGTCTTACATCATAAATACTTATTGTCTTTTCTCCAAACTATTACTTAATTTCCGTACACACCACGTACATAGAAATATCGTGTGACTGTTACACATCAGAGAGAGGAGAGGAAAAGAGAAACAATTGCAGATTCTACCAATTACGAGTTAAAACGTCCAAGAATTAGAAAGAGATACGTGACCAAAACGACAAGGCGGAAGTGGGTCGAGATAATTTGAATTTATTCCGGGAGCGCTAAAAGCTGAAGTGGAAAAGTCTCCAGGACATGAATCCCGGGAATGTGGCGCTACACAGGACACTCGACCGCATTCAAATTACAAGTAAAACATTGTCTGCTCTCAAATTCAAATGTGAACAAAAGTCGCCAGAGCAGAAGCTCTAACTGGACCCGTGGAGCAATATTTCGCTACAAATGGAACACTGAAGCTGTTAGCTTTTTGACGTCTTGCTTCTTTCACAACATTTCACTTGAAATGGCCTGCTCCACAGAAACAATTTGCTAGCTGCACTGTACAAATGAAGATAAGCCTACATTCACATAACCTTTTTTGCCTCTTTTCTAAATATTCCTGCAACAGCTGGTTTTATGTTTTAGGATCGCCTGTAGGTGTCTAAAAAATCTTGTTCCATTCACATGGCTTTCTCTACATCTCTGCAACAAATTGTTGTTAAAAATCTTATGCTTCTATTTACTTCATGCAAATCTAGAAAAAATTAACAGAAATAGTCTTATTACTTGCTTCCTTGTAAGTAGAAGCAAAATAAGGGAGTACCATAGGTTAAAGTGAAGCCAAAAGCTGGTTGCTATGTGACTGAAGTTCCATTGTTTCTATGGACAGGAGTTGACAAATTCCTGTATGTACTGAGTATAAGATTTTTAAAGCTGAAACTGAAAACAAAGAATATCTCAAAAATGACCAACTCCACGAAAAAAAAATTACGAACATAAATTGTGTTTTAATTTCTCTACATTTTTGTGTAGTAAAATTTTGTCAATTTAGGAGTTATGCAAAATTTCGTAAAATTCATCCAGAACAAAGTAGTCTTCAGAGGCATCTTGAATATCTATCTTGAATTACCAGAAAATTCAAGATATACATATTATTTGTGAGGTAAATATCTTTAATATACGACATTTTAATCAAAATCGTTTGAGCCGTTTTTGAGAAAATCAAAATTTTCGAAACACGTTCCAAGTAAATTGTAGTTGGTGGTGGGGGGGTTTTTCTCAAAATCTTCGTGTCGCATCCCTGGAAGATATTAAATTTAAATACCAATTTTGGTATTTTACCGACTTTTCGTTTTTGCACACATGGGCACACGGACACACACACACACGGACCTTTTTCTGAAAGTGCTTTTTTTTGGATACAGGGGACTCTAAAACATACATTTCCGTTGAAATCTCGTTATCAAATTTGTGGGTGGAGTGCAATGCCTTCTCTATACACTATGTACATAGTACGTTTAGAGAAAGTAAAAAAGCATTTTTGAGAAAATGTTCACGCTATGTATCCATATGTCTGAAGCGATTCACAGGAGATATAAAGTGTATTCATGAATTTTCTGGGAATATCATCGAAAGTTCTCTTCATCCTGGGTGACTGTTGCATAACTAGAAGCTTACAGCAAAAAGACGTTATGTGTTCCATTCACATGACTTTCTCTAAATCTCTGCAACAAATTATTGTTAAATAGCTTATGCTTCTATTTACTTCATGCTAATCGAGAAAGCAATAGCAGAAATAGTCTTATTGCTTGTGTGTTTTAAGTTGCTCTACATTTTTTGTGTGGTAAGCTTTTGTCCATCTCTTACGGTTTAGCAGTTATGTAAAATTCCGTAAAATTAATCCAGAATAAAGTAGTCTTCAGAGTCTATTCCCATAAAATTCAAGATATACATTTTGTTTGTCAGGTAAATATCTTTAGTATACATATTGTAATCAAAATCGTTAGAGCTATGTTTAAAACAATCAAAATTTACGAAAACAGTTCCATGTAAAAGGTAGTTGGGGTGGAGGGATTTTCTTGAAAATGTTCGTATCATAGCCTTGGAAGATACTAATCTTAACGGTCTTTTCGGTTTTGAGCTATGCAGTCCACAGACACACACAGACAGACACTGATCTTTTTCTAAAAATGCTTTTTTGGATTCTGAGGGACCCAAAACATGCATTTCCGGTGAAATCTCGGTATCGAAGTTTTGGGTGTAATACAATAGATTTTCTATACTATATGTACATGTAGAGAAAGTAAAATAAATTGTCTATTGTCTTATCAAATACAACTCGTTTTTTCATTCTTGTCGATAATTGTCCTAAGAGATGAAAACACGAGTTGTATTTGATAAGACAATTCAGCGAAATGGACTATTGATAATTTATAATATATAGGAAGGGAGGTTTTATCATTGGAATACTTACAATAGTTCTCAAATTGTACATGACGCATTCGACCATCTTTATTTACCGTATGATTTTTTCTTTCTGCACTGTCTCCTGAATTATGATATGGCCGACGTGTCCACACCCAATGTACGAATATCGATAGCAACAATAGAAATAGGGAACAATTATTTTATTTCAGCTTTTAATAACTAGCACATGAAATGGAAACAAATGTTATTTTATTTGAGGTTATTGCACTCATCTCGTACATAACAAATACAAATAATGATTATTTTTGCTCCTTTTTTGAACTAAATACATTATGAACTGGATAAAAGTTTAAATAAACATTGTAACTGAATTAATGGAAAGTACAATTGTGGAACTGACAGTTATTAAAAGTGAAGGTTGGCTGACTGGATTGTCACCTTGTTACCAATAACCAAGACAGGAGATTAAACAAATGAACGTCAGGTTCGACAAAATTTCAAAGAAATGAGCATCAGCTGTGATAAGATGTTTCGACAACTCCAATCAGATGACCGCCATTGCATAGGTGTTTTAATAGTTGAGCTAAATTATCAAATACTCGCGTTTTCATCTCTTAGGACAGTTGACTATCGTTTTTCACTCCGGTTGTGAATTATCGATCAGACGAAAACACTTGTGGATTTACTGACGATAATTGCACAACGACAGCTTTTAAAACGTTTCACTATCACTTTAGCATAGCGTATTCCTTTAGTTCCCTTCTACTTATAAGGAACTAAGTAATAAGAACGTTTCTGATAGCGTTTATTTTGATAACAACGAGTTATAAAATAACATTTTGTACGGTTTTTTTTTATTTTTTTTATTTGTATAGTCCTTCTTTAACATCTAAGTTCATACTAGAGGCTTTGCATCAGAAAAAACTCGTCTGTGGGCTCTTTATGTTGGGTTTAAATCGTTTTATTTTCTCAAACACACAAACACAGACTCACATACAAACTTCCAGGATAGGGGTAAAATTTTTGTTAAAGAAAAATTCCCCGCCCCAGCCGGGAATCAAACGCGGGACCTACGGGTGAGAAGTAAGCTTATCTCACTGACCACTCGACCGCGTAGGCAGTCTAAGAACTGTTTGTTTGTAGATCAAATAGAGGAAGTTATATACATGGAACACATCATATACTTATAACTTAAAGAATGAAAATACAGAAAAAAAAATTTGATGTGTTCCATTCACATGACTTTCTCTACATCTTGTAACAAATTATTGTTAAAAAGCTTATTCTTCTATCTACTTCATAGTGAGAAAAATGAGCAGAAATAGACGTATTACTTGCTTCCTTGTAAGTAGAAGCGAAATAAGAGAGTACCATAGGTTAAAGTGATAGTCAAAAGCTGGTTGCTATGTGAGTGAAGTTCCTTTGTTTGTATGGACAGGAGTTGACAAATTCTGTATGAGAAAAGTATAAGTTTTACAAGGCTGAAATCTAAAATAAGGATTATCTCAAAAACGATCAACCCCACGAAAAAAGTCTATATAACATAAATTGTGTGTTTTAATGTGCTCTACATTTTTATGTATGGTAAGTATTTGTCTTTCTGTTACGGTTTAACAGTTACACAAACTTCCTTAAAATTCATCCAAAATAATCCTCAGAGTCTATTCCCAGAAAATGCAATATCTTTAATACACGATATTTTAATCAAAATCGTTAGAGCCATTTTTTAGAAAATCAAAATTTTCGAAAATGTTTCCATGTGAAGGGTAGTCGAGGGCGGGGTATTTTCTTGAAAAGCTTCGTGTCGCATCCTTGGAAGATACTGAACTTAAATACCAAATTTGATATTTAATGGTCTTTTCGTTTTTGAGCTATGCTTCCCACAGACACACAAACACATACACACAGACAGACACATACACACACGGACATTTTTCTAAAAATGTTTTTTTTTTTTATTCAGATGTTCTCCAAACTTGTATTTCAGGTGAAATCTCGGTATCGAATTTCTGGGTGCAATGCAATATGTTCTCTATACACTAAGTACATAGTACGTATAGAGAAAGTAAAAATACAGTTTACCTTTTTGCGGCAGTAAGAAGGGGTTTTGTGACGAAGAAAAGTAAACGAGGGTTTGTTAGCAAGATTAGCAGATGGTTTTCAGTAGGTTTGTGACTGGAATCACAGGTTCTCCCAGAGGAAATCACTGGAAACGCGAGCGTCACAGTGATCATGCCGGAGTTCATTTCAGGTAGCGTGTATCGAATACTGGTGCGGCAGGTTCCCTGCGGACCACATCTGTGTTTTGTAATCAACAGTCTCGCTGTAAGGAATTACAAAATTCTGAACCAACATAACCTCAATGTTCCTTTAATCTGGGGCTTGGTTACAGTTCTCTCCCATAGGTAGCGGACTTCATGTAAGTGGACTTCCTTGAGGAAATTTGGAAAATCCATATTATTGCATTTTATATACACAGTAATAGTGACTCTTTTAGGGCATTCAAAAATTCTTAGAAAAAAAAGAGAGAGAAATATCCATTCACATGACTTTCTCTACATCTCTGCAAAAATAGCAGAGATAGTCTTATTACTTGCTTCCTTGTAAGTAGAAGCGAAATAAGGGAGTAGCATAGGTTAAAGTGACAGTCAAAAGCTGGTTGCTATGTGACTGAAGTTCCTTTGTTTGTGTGGACAGGAGTTGACAAATTCCTGTATGAGAAAAGTTTGTTTTTTACTTTCTCTATACGTACTATATACATAGTGTATAGGGAAGGTATTGCACTCCACCAAAAAAATTCGATACCGAGATTTCACCGGAAATATATGTTTTAGGGTACCCTGTATCCAAAAAGAGTATTTTCAGAAAAAGGTCCGTGTGTGCGTGTGTGTCCGTGAACACGATAACCTAAAAACGAAAAGGCGGTAAATACCAAACTTGGTATTTAAGTTTAGTATCTTCCAGGGATGCGACACGAAGATTTTGAGAAAATTCCCCCCACCCCAAACTACCCTTTGCATAGAATTTTTTGCGAAAATTTTGATTTTCTCAAAAATGGATCTAACGATTTGGATTAAAAGTTCGTATACTAAAGATATTTACCTGACAAATAAAATATATATCTTGAATTTTCTGGGAATAGCTTCTGAAGACCTGTTTATTCTGGATGAATGTTGCTTAATTTGGCATAACTAGTAAACAGTAAGAGATAGACAAAAACTTGTTATACAAAACATTTAGGTCTTGTTAAAATACACAAGTTATTTCACATACATTTTTCTCTTGGAGCTTACCGTTTTCGAGGTATTCATTGTTATTAGTTTCAGTTCTGAAGTACTTTTCTCAGACGGGAGTGTCTTTTGTTCTACTCCTGGCCAAGAAAAGAAGCGATTTGTAATGACAATCGCATAACGACAGCCTTTAAAACATTTGACTATTTGCTTAGCCTAGTTTATTCCCTTATTTTCTTCCTACTTATACGGAACTAAATAATAAGAACATTGTGCTAATGAGTACCACGATTAGCAAGGTGCAGAAAGAAGAAGAATCTTATGTATGAAGTTTGTAGAACAGCTAGAGAAAGTCATGTGAGTGTAACACATCAGATTTTTTATAGCTGTAACCAAAAACAAAGAATATCTAAATACGATCAACTCCATGATAAAGAAAAAAACATAACATAAATTGTGTGTTTTAACGTGCTGTACATTTTTTGTGTAGTAAATTTTTATCTATCTCTTACGGTTTAGCAGTTATGCAAAATTCCGTAAATTTCATACAGAATAAAGTAAGCTTCCAAGGCTTTTCGCAGAAAGTTGAAGATATACATTTTATTTGTCAGGTATTTTATCTTTATTTTACGATATTTTAATCAAAATCGTTAGAGCAATTTTTAAGAAAATCAAACTTTTCTAAAAAAGTTCCATGTAAATGGTAGTTTGGGGTGGGGGGATTTTTCTCAAAAGCTTTGTGTCGCATCCCTGGAAGATACTAAACTTAAATACCAAGATTGGTATTTTACCGACTTTTCATTTTTGAGTTATCGTGTTCACGGACACACGGACACATGGATATACACACACGGACCTTTTTTTGAAAATGCTTTTTTTGAATACAAGGGACCCTAAATATATATTTCCGGTGAAATCTCGGAATCGAATTTGTGGGTGGAGTGCAATACCTTCTCTATACACTATGTACATAGTACAACAGAGTCCTCCAACGAGTGGCCAGTACGACGTGTTGAGTTGTGCCTTATGCAGGATGGAGGACAATTTCAACATTTGCTATAGAGGTAAATAATCTCCAAAATTCCTCTACAATTTAGGTATAATAAGTTGTCGCTAGCATAACACGTTTCGAAACAATTAATGACAGAAATGTGTCAGCTTTATATAAATCACCCTGTACTATTCTAATCAAAATCGTTAAATCCATTTTTGAGAAAATAAACATTTTCGAAATTTTCATATATAAAGAATAGCTTGGGGTAGAGCTAAAAATAATAAACTTAAATACAAAGTGTGCTATTTTACCAACTTTTTGTTTTATTGTGTTCATAGGCGCACGGACACATAAGGGACCTTTTTCTAAAAATGTTATTTTTAGATTCAGGACCTTAAAACGTATTTTCGGTGAAATCTCAGTATTGATTCTTGGGTGGAGTGCAATACCTACTCCATACACTGTGAATATAGACGTACACAAAAAGCAAAATTAGTCATGTGCTATACTTTTTAAAATATTGATATTAAAAATTCAAATTATACAGTTATTCAGTTTAAAATCGATGTATCATGTAGTTTATATTAACCTTGATACTTGTAGAACAAAAATTGTTATATTTCATACACTCCAGGAATATTGTTATATCAAAATCTAATACCTTATTTCTTTAAATTGGAAATCTATTTTCAAAATGTGACGTATTTCTGAGAGGCGTTATAAAGCTTTGAAACAAGTCAACTGAATGCTAATCGAGATAAACATTAGCAGAAATGGTCTTACAGCGGTAGTCAAGTATTTTAAAAACCGTTGTGAAAAAATTGATATTCGGTTCTCTTTAGCATTCGTGGGAGTAAAACAAAAGAGATATAAAACCGAAGATGACTTCCGATTTGAGAAAAGATCAAGTTGTTTATAATTGATAATATCTCGAAAACGGTTAATTCCACAAAAAATGTATTTGACAAATTATGTGTTTTAAAAATATACAGGATGTAAAGATATCAGATAAATTATTATTGTTATTATTATTATTATTATTATTATTTTGTTTAACCCTTTCCAAGATATGCCTGGTTATTTGTTTAAGTTATTTACCTATACTTTTCTCAAGAAAACAACATTCATTTGTTTGGTTTTATCTGTTTTTTCTTACTCCCGGGCAACCAAAGGCAAGAAAATATTAATATAATCAAAAAGTGAACATTAAAACATTTTTCTATAGTTTTAACCTAGGGGATCGAAGTTTAAGAAATATTTTGTTGTTTCTAGATAGATAGGGAATAGGCACGAAATTTAAAGCTTATTTCTGTATTTAGTTCCAATTAATGTTAAAAACTCGCGGGCGCTGGAAGTTCGGAAAGCTGAAGGCAGATTGCGCTATTAAACGCCTTCGTTTCACCCGGTAGATTCAATAACCTTTCTGTGCTATACAAGAAATGAAGCATGGACGCCAGGCAGTTCCATAAACTAGATGCTTTCATTTTTCTTCTTTTGTTTCCCCTCGCTGTTTATGAGGTTTTTGTTATGAGATGAACATTTTCGGAAGCCTCCGGGTACAATGATGCCGGAAAATGGAGGTGTGAAAGGAAGAGGAACACTAAGTTAATAATTTATGAAATGGGCTAACTCCGTGGAAAATGTGGCCTTTAGGAGGGATGTGCCCCAAGAAATGGCTTCTCCTTCTTTTTTTTATTTTAAGGTTTTCTTTACCAAAGTTGGTACACACTGTTGCATGCCCTCGCGTGTGCACATTAATGTTAATAAATGAAATGAAAATACATGACTTTGGCACAGCTGTTGCCTCAATAGGGTGTTTCATGAATATTTCACAACGTGGATTTTAAATAGTTTTAGTGCCTCCAAGATGATAACCAGTTCACTAAATATTCCCACTTAATTGTATAACTTTTTAAAAAAATGATATGACTTTCTCTATTTCTCTACAAAAAATATTTTTAAAAAGCTTATTCCTCTGTTTACCCCATGCTAATCCAGATAAAACGGTCATATTACTTGCTTCCTTGTAAGCAGAAGCGAAATAAGGGAGTACCATAGGTTAAAGTGATAGTCAAAAGCTGGTTGCTATGTGACTGAAGTTCCTTTGTTTGTATGGACAGAAGTTGACACATTTATAGCTAAAACCAAAAACAAGGAATATCTAAAAAACGATCAACTCAACGAAGAAAAGTATTTGATATAAATTGTGTGTTTTAACGAGCTCTACATTTTCTATTAGCTAAGCTTTTGCTTATCTCTTACGGTTTACCAGTTATGCAAAATTCATCCAGAATAAAATTGTCTTCAGAGGATAATACCAGAAAATAGAAGATATATATCATTTGTCATGTAAATATCTTAAATATAAGAGATTTTATCAAAATCGTTAAAGCCATTTTTAAGAAACTCGAAATTTTCGAAATTTTTTACTTGTAAAGGGTAGTTGGGGGTGGGGGCATTTTCTTGAAAATCTTCATGTCACATCCTTGGAAGATACCAAAATTAAATAGTTTGGTTTTTAACGGACTTTTTCTTTTTGAGATATTCTGCTCTCACACATACACACAGGGACATTTATCTAAAAGTTTTTTTTGGAATATGGGGATCTCAAAACATATATTTCCGGTGAAATCTCGGTATACAGTTTATGGGTGCAATACAATACATTCTCTATACACATGTACATAGGACGTGTAGAGAAAGTAAAACGTATTTTTAGAAAAAGATTCGTGTCTTTGTCTGTAAACAGGATATCTCAACAACAAAAGTCAGTATAATAGCTAAGTTGGTATTTAAATTTAGTATATTCTAAGAATACGATCTTCTTATTTTACGACATTTGCGGAGAGCCATTCAAAACAAACGAAGAGGAATGCTGACTTCAGGAATTGTGTTGATCCATGACAACGCTCGTCCACACACTGCTGGCACAACCCACCGGCTCCTTGAACAATTTCAATGGGACATTTTCGATCATCCACCGTACAGTCCTGACCTGGTATTCAGCAACTTTCAACTTTTCCCTGAACTGAAGACGGGGCTAGGAGGGCAGTACTTTCAAAGCAACGAAGATCTTCAAAACAGCGTCATTGCTCATTTGAAATCATTGGCGGCAACATTTTTTGAAGCGGGTATTACAAAGCTTGTGCACAGGTACGATAAATCTTTTCGGTGATTATGTTGAAAAGTAACGAAATAATTGCTTTCTATGAACTTGTCTTTTATTTATAGTCTATCGGAGCTTGAAAAAAAGGGCTCTCATAAATACGGGATAGAGAGAATAAAAGGTATAAGTTTGTAGTGATGTTTTATTACTTTAATCGCTGAGTAAAACTATGCTTTTAACTCCAGCAGAAGACAACCTGTCTCATATTTTCATGAAATATGTAAAAACTATTTTCCCTCATAAAGTACGTAAGTATGAAATAAATTATGCTAAAGCAGAGAATATAAAATCAGTGAAGAGTAAAAAGTGACCAAGGGAGGAACCCCCCAGCACGTGATGTACGATGTCGCGCAACAAATGACAGTCATAAATTGATAACATGCTGCAAATGGTGCAGAAGAAGTGAAACTATGATGTAGAGGAAAATGAAAAGCTTTTCTCCAACCACTCGTGCTTAAGTGTAGCCTGGGGGATGGAAAACAGGGGCAAGGAAAAGAAGACGGTGTAGAGCAATGAAAACTATAAATAGGGTAACATTTTCGTCAGTATAGGGTTGGAATATGAGAACACAGTTGTGGTGTTCAACCGTATAAACGTTTATGATAATAAAAACAACCACAATTGATTCTTTAAGGCATATATGCTAAAAATCTAATGTGTTCCACTCACATGACTTTCTCTACATCGCTATAAAACTATTGTTAAAAAGCATATTCTTCTACCTACTTTGCTAATGTCTATCTCGATTTACGTGAAGTGGTTAGAAGTAAATATTGGTAATTATAGAGAACTTGGGCCCCTCTAGAAATGAAACAAATTGTGGTTTGACTGTAAGTTTGGTTTATACTTGTTTCGTTTTCACCATTTTTTTTATCGGAAAAGCTCCGTAATTAAGTTAGACGCTAATTTATTACGTGCGCGTAGCGATCCTTTATTGTGAATATTTATGAAGTTTGCTGCCTAGAAGGAATGGAATATAAATAAAGAAGTCTTGTAGTACTTTTGCAATGTAAATATATAATAATACTGCACACTAAAGTGCCTAAAACCTGAGTTTCATCGTCGGCGGCAGGCGAACAGTGTTGTGGTATGCAACACCGGCATATGTCGCTAGACGCTGTGCTGATGTATGATGAGTATGTTTCACGCAGATTCAGCTGTTCAGTGAATTTTATTATGCAGAACTTCGGCCACTCTAAAATCGAATGGAACTAAGTGCGATTGATTGACTTTGTATTTATGATGACAATTTCAAAGCCTTTGGATTTCAAATTTAGCGCGAGGTTAGGTTCCAATCCGTTTAGGTTAGTGTGTGTATATAAATTTATGTTTCTAATTTTATATCATGGTAGTACCTCATTATTGATATTTCCAACAACTCCTAACAGCGCAATGGATACAACATTAGTTTTTTAAACCATCTCCCCACCCATAATCCCTCTCTAACCACACCGGTCCCGTTAGAGTGCAAAACTGGCATAAGTCGCAGCGGAGAGCGTTAGCGGCCCAACTTGTAAATAATTACCAAAGCATTTTGTAAGAATAATTTGTTACAGAGATATAGAGAAATACATGTGAATGGAACACATCGAAGTTCTTCAAGTTCTCACCAGGGGATTGGGCTTTTGCTTCGCTATGACGGTCTGTATGCTTCTCTTATTTGCGTTGCCGCTAGGGTGAATAAGGTTGTATTTTGCGCTGGTTTGGGCTGGGTGGGACCTGTTGTGTGTGATCTGTTGACAGCTGCGACGACATCGCTGACCTTAAACGTGTTCTTGAGACTGAAATAATGAAGTTTGCCTGCGAGTCCATGCGGTTCTGCAAAGGTAAGACTTCTTTTTTAGCCCTTTTTAAAATGCTTGTATGTGGTTTTGGGTGAGACTTGGCAGTGTAGCGTTTTTTATTTTCTCTAGCCTGTATGTTCAATGTACTTAGTAGACAAAGAAGCTATTGTATTCCAGTCGAAAATTCGTAGTCAGATTTCACCTGAAATATATGTTTCGCGACCCCCTGAGTTCAAAAAATCATTTTTACTTTCTCTACACGCACTATGTACATAGTGTGTAAGAAAGTACTGTATTGTATCCAAAAATTCGATACCGAGATTTCACGGGAAATACATGTTTTGGGTCCCCCTGAATCCAAAAACAGCATTTTTGGAAAAAGATCCATGTGTGCGTGTGTGTGTATGTGGACAGCATAGTTCAAAAACGAAAATACCGTTGAATACAAAACTTTATATTTAAATTTCGTATCTTCCATGGATACGACACGAAGGTTTTCAAGAAATATCCCCCACCCCAACTACCCTTTACATGGAACTTTTTTCGAAAATTTTTATTTTCTCAAAAATGGCTCTAAGGATTTTGATTAAAATATTGTATATTGAAGATATTTATCTGACAAATAAAATTTATATCTTGAATTTTCTGGGAATAACCACTGAAGACTACTTTATTCTGAATGAATTTTACGGAATTTTGAATAAATGCTAAACCGTAAGAGATGGACAAAAACTTACCCCACAGAAAATGTAGATCACGTTAAAACACACAATTTATGGCATATGCATTTTTTCATGGAGTTGATTGTTTTTGAGATGTTCCTTTATATTGGTTTCAGCTTTGCAAAACATACTTTTCTCATACAGGAATTTGTCAACTCCTGTCCATACAAACAAAGGAACTTCAGTCACATAGCAACCAGCTTTTGACTATCACTTTAACCTATGGTACTCCCTTATTTAGCTTCTACTTACAAGGAAGCAAGTAATAAGACTATTTGTACTATTTTTTCTCGATTAGCATGAAGTAAATAGAAGTATAAGCTCTTTAACAATAATTTGTTACAGAGATGTAGAGGAAGTCATGTGAATGGAACACATCATATTTTTTTCCATGTTTCTAAAGAAGCACAAGATTTTTGATTCAATCGCCTATGGCAATGAAACCACGTGATGGATATAGTGAAACTTTAACTGCTAAATACAAATTCTTTTCAATGCTACCAGTGTAATTTCTTGGATTTTCGGGCTTATTGAACACCCCTAGTACAAATGAAGTTGATATTCAGATGGTACTTATAGATTTTTCTGTAATTACAATAAATGATTCTCGACAGACTCGAACCCGAGGCGAGGAGGACTTTGAGTGGTATCGTCGGCGCGTGTATCTACCTCAGTGCAAAAGCAAACAACGGCGCTCCCTCTGGCGGTGTTTACCCTTTGCTTAAGGTCAACAATCGCACACGGCACCCCCCGGAAAAGCACTAGTTAAGGAAACAGTATAGGAACGTGCGTGATCTCGTCTGGAGCGAGAAGTTAATACAATTATTGCTGGGCTGTATTTATCCTTCCAACTGATTACTAACTTCTTTTGTTTCTCGGGTCGATATCATCGCGCACCTTGATCGACTTTTTATCTGTTTGCTTTGTCCTTTATTCTTCTTATGTCCAGATAGGTTTGGCTGAAATCCATCTTCATATCTCTACCGTGACTTCAGAAATGATTTCTTTTTACTTTATTATATTCCACCCAAAAGTATGATACCAAATTTTACCGGAAATGTGTACTGAGGTCACCTGGGTCCAAAAACATTTTTAGAAAAATTGCTTGGTATTTAAGTTTGGTATCTTCCAAGGATGCGACACGAACATTTTCAAGAAAAGCCCCCAACCCCCAAATACCCTTTAAATAGGACTTTTTTTCCCAAAATTTTATTTTCTGAAAAATGTCTCTAACGATTTTGATTTTGATTAAAATACATTATGTTCAAGATATTTTTATGACAAACGAAACTTATATCTTGAATTTTGTAAACATAAAAATGTAGTTTTATTTATGGACGTTGTTTAACTATTATGGTTCTCAACGTCCCATTCTATATTGGGCGTGAAAGACCGTTTCATTTTGCTCAGAGACCGCTTTTATCAGGCTTGAGGTTTTTTACGTGTCGTAAATCTACGACACCGGACCAACGGTTTTACTTCTCTTCCAAAGGAAGCCAAGCTAATAATAATATGGTAACCATTACACCATGCAGGGCGACTTGAATTTTCTAGGAATAGCCTCTGTAGACTACTTTACTCTGGGTGAATTTTACGGAATTTAGCATAACTGCTACACCGTAACGGATGGACAAAAACTTAACATACAAAAATGTAGAGCACGTTAAAACACACACTTTAAGTAATATACATTTTTTTCGTGGAGCTGATCGTATTTTAGATATTCCTTCTTTTTGGTGTCAGCTTTGAAGAGCATACTTTTCTCATACAGGAATTTGTCAACTTCTGTGTATACAAACAAAGGAACTTCAGTCACATAGCAACCAGCTTTTGACTATCAGTTTAACCTATGGTACTCCCTTATTTCGCTTCTACTTACAAGGAAGCAAGTAATAAGACTATTTCTTTTAATTTTTTCTCAATTAGCACGAAGTATATAGAAGCATATGCTTTTTAACAATAATTTGTTGCAGAGATGTAGAGAAAGTCATGTGAGAAGAACATATCAGATTGTTTTGCTTATCGCGAGAAGACAAATGTCGAGTAACTTTAAGCTCCAAGAACCCCGAGATCATTTGAGCATCATTTCACCAATTTCATTCACCATCCGATATAAGCAACAAGGTTAAAGGACGTTGAGCTACAAAAAATAAATAAATAAACCATGTCTGCATTTTTAAATGTTACGGGAAATGTTTACATTTCGTACTAAATATATACAGGGTGTTAATGAACTACAGCGAAATAATTTGCGAGATTGTGCACGTGACTGATATAAGCAATTTGAGATCGGCGATGCATGGTCCCCGGATAAACATAACGTTAAACGTGTGGGTATCAGGTGCTGATTAGTGGGTGTTAAAGCAAAGCAGGTTGAAAAAATGGCTTAGAATGTCTTTAAAACTGCTACCCGAGTATAGAAATATCGATTTTTAGCAGCTCGTTACTAGCGTTCTCAAGATTTAATGTCGCAAAAATCTGTAAAATCTCCAACTAATCACTTGACAGTGCGACACTGGACATTCATTAACAACGTTGTTGGGATAGCCAACTCTGGAGGCGTTTTTACAACTGATTTGGTGGCTTAATGCATAAAGCGGGAAGCTGGTATCCCAGAGGTCATGAGTTCGATTGCTGTCATAGAGTAAATATTTTTGTTTTTTTTACTATTTTTTCAATCCAGACAAAGTGCCGCGATACGTGAACGAGACCCGAACTCGGAAACTATCTTTCACTTGAAAGCCAGTATGATACCCACTACGCTAGAGAGGTACCATGTCCCTTCATTTTTCGTGTTATGCTCTCGAATGGTTGATAAATTAGCCAGTGCCGTACTGGCACTTCAGAAACTTATAGCCGTTACTTCGACATTTCAATAAACGGGCCATAAGTCTCCTATCTCAAATTACTTATCTATGTAATCTACATATTCTGGGAAAGTATTTCGGTATAGTTCACTAATACCCTGTATAACGACTCGCGTATCTGATTTATTTATTAAACATCTAAAAAGATTAACCTTTATCTTTGAATAGTGTAAGTAGGCAAAAGTAGTTACGCAGATTTATAATTGTACAACAGACGAGACAGCTTAGCACCACGTCGTGTGTACACGTGCGTTTGCGGAATAATACATTCTGATTTGTTTACATTGCCGGTGAAATAGCTATGGTCAGATAATAGGTGTTTCCTACCGATCGGGGGAAACCGTGAAAAACCCAGGGAAGGTCAGCAGGATCGAACCTGCAACCGCATGTTGGGTAAGAGCTGTTAGTGCTCCAGATATGAAATGCGCAGCTTCCTCGCGACTGCAGATGCCTGTAATTTCTTAGCATCTTGAAGATGACTGCAGCTGGTTTGTTTTCTGCATGGTCTTGTTCTAATTTCACTCCGCGCTCACGTGCAGCGCTGCCGCAGCGCTATCCAAACAAGAATATCGCGTAATTAAATTAGAACCTCCCTCCCTCCCTCTCCGGGAGGAGAGAAACCGCTCCTGTATTTAGGAGTAATGAAGTCTTGATTTCCTAATGAGTCTTAAATATTAATGCGACGGTGTCGGCATCTTGCTGGAATTTCTCAGAACACAAACATTCCTACAGATAATAACAAATATTATACTTTCGTCTCCCTTTTAACCAAATTGAATCGATAACAAACAGCAGTAAAACTCGTGATAACATTTGCTGTAGAATTTTCACAAGAAATTATTTCATAAAGAACTTTCCTGGCTGGCTCTAAATTAAGGAAAGTTATGTCTTAAATTTGTTCAAATTTAACTACTTTAGCAATCTACTTTTATCTTAATTTGCTAAAGTAGCACTTTATCAAACTAAATCTAGCGCCGTGTTGCTTTTAATGCTGTGTTTACCGTCTAGGAAATACAATTTCTTGAAGTGTTGCCAACGGAAGAAATTTGAGTCTTTACAACAGAGCAGAATAAAAGGGCAATAAACACATAACAGGTGCAGTTTTTACTTTCTCTACACGTATTATGTGCATAATGTATTGAGAAGGTAGGTATTATATTGCCGAGATTTCACCGGAAATATATGTTTTGAGACCCCCCTGAATACAAAAAAGCATTTTTGCTTGAACTACACATACTATGTGCATACTGTATAGACAAGATGGGTATCATTTTGCACTCAAATTTTGATACCAAGATTTCATCAGCCCTTGGATGTCCCTGAATCCAAAACACCATTTTTACCTTCTCTACAATACTATGTATAGAGAATGTATTATATTACACCTAAAAATTTGATACCATGATTTCACCGGGAATATATGTTTTGAGATCCCTGAGTCCAAAAAAAAAAAAAATTTAAAAACGTCTTTGTGTGTCTGTGGACAGCACAGCTCAAACACGAATTTAGTTTTGGTATTTAACAAAGATGGGACAAGAAGATTTTCAAGAAAATTCCTCACCCCGGATTACGTGGAATAACATTTGAAAATTTTGATTTTCTCAAAACTGGCTATAATGATTTTAAATAAAATATCATATATTACAGATATTTACATCACAAACAAAATTGTATATCTTGAGTTTTCTGTGAATACCTTCTGAAAATATCTTTATTCTGGATCAATTTTGCTGAACTTTGAATAACTGGTAAACCATAAGAGATAGACAAAAACTTTATATACAAAACTTTTAGAGCTCGTTAAATCACACAGTTTATGTTATAATTTTTTTTTCGTAGAGCTGGCGTTTCTTGACATATTCCTTGTTAATAGTTTTAGCTTTAAAATACTTATACTTTTCTCGTACAGGACTTTTTCTACTTCTGTCCATACAAATAAAGACACTTCAATCACATAGCAACAGCTTTTAAAAGATTTGAGTATCAATTTAGCCTTAGTTTCCTTCTAATTACAAGAAAGCATGTAATATGACTAATGCTGCTAATTTTTTCTCGATTAGCATGAAGGAAATGAAAGAATAAGATTTTTAACAATAATTCATTGTAGAAATGTAGAGAAAGATGTGTGAATAGAACACATACGATTTTTAGAGAAAGGTCCGTGGATGTCTGTATGTGTGTGGATGTCTGTGGACAGCACAGCTAAAAAAACGAGAAATTCCTTAAATACCAAACTTGTTATTTAAGTTCAGCATCTTCCATGGATGTGACACAAAGATTTTCAAGAAAATCACATCACCCTCAACTAAACTCTCTATGGAAACATTTTAGAAAATTTCGGTCTTTTCAAAAATGGCTCCATCGATTTTGATTAAAATATCGTATATTAAATATATTTACCTGACAAAATCTATATATTGAATTTTCTGGGAATAGCCTCTGAAGATTACTTTATTCTGGATGAATTTTACGGAATTTTGCATAACTGCTAAACCGTAAGATATTGACAAAAGCTAACTTCACAAAAATGTGGGGCTCGTTAATACGCACCATTTATGTTAAAAGCTGGTTGCCATGTGACTGATGTTCCTTTGTTTGTATGGACAGGAGTTGACAAATTTTCAAAACTGATACTAAAAACAAGGAATATCTTAAAAATGATCGATTCGGTGTTTTAAAGTGTTTTAAAGTGTTCTACATTTTTTGTATGGTAAGTTTTGTTCATCTCTTACGGTTTAGCAGTTATGCAAAATTGCGAGAAATTCACCCAGAATAAAGTAGTCTTCAGAGGCTATTCCCAGAAAATTCAATATATATATATATATTTTATTTGTCGTGTAAATATCTTTAATATTTGACATTTTAATAAAAATCGTTAGAGACATTTGTTAAAAAAAATCAAAATGTTCGAAAAAATTTCTATGTAAAAGGTAGTTTGGGGTGGGGGGATTCTTCTCGAAATCTTCATGCCGCATCTCTGTAAAATACTAAGCTTAAATACCAAATTTGGCACTCTACCGACTTTTCGGTTTTGAGTTATCGTGTTCAGACTCACACATACACACACGGACCTTTTTCTGAAAATGCCTTTGCTAGATACAGGGGACCCTAAAACATACACTTCCGGTGAAATCTCGGTATCGAATATTTGGGTGGAGTGAAATACCTTCTCTATACACTATGTACATAGTACGTGTTGAGAAAGTAGAAAGCTTATTGTGATGAACGTTTAAATCAAGTATAAAACATGGTCTGCTTTAAGTAACAGAGTAAAATATTTTAAATTTGACGCTCTTGTCACGTTTAGCGTTTTTGTAACTTTTACGTTAAAGATATGATCTCGTAAATAGGCTATGTAATTATTCCCATGGGATATAAAGCAGGTGCACCATAAAAATTAATGAATGCCCTGCTAATGATCATGTACCAGCATTTCTGTGGCGGGATGTAACAAAAGCGCCGGCAATCCCTCACCGCAGCGCATGCGCACTGAAATATGTGCCTAATGAGCCGTTTTATGGGACTCTGTTGCCTGCATTAAACAGGAATTATGTACAGTGTTTTTTTGATAGGGCTACATCATTTTCATGACAATGTTATGTTTATGCAATGAAACTTTTTGTTAATTCCTTGATAAACAATGACGCAAAACTTCTATTGTGTCTGTTAGTGTCGTTTCTGTTGGTTCCGTTTAGTTTTGAAGTCATTAGTTCATTCTCTCTGCTACGTTTAAGGAAAACTCAAAGGTTTCAAATGCGTAACATTTATTAATATTCAAATCAAAAAGTGCATTTTCGGAAATGTTAAATGATACAAAAAAATTGAGGTGTTCCATTCAAATGACTTTTTCTACATCTGTTTATCAAATTATTGTTCAAGGCTTATGCTTCTTTTTAGTTTTCTATACACGCACTGTATAGAGAAGGTATTGCAATCCACCCAAAAAAGTTCATACCCAAACTTCACAGGAAATACACGTTTTAAGGTTCCTGTATTAAAAAAA
The DNA here is from genome assembly GCA_030762935.1 of Hymenopus coronatus. Taxonomy (NCBI): domain Eukaryota; kingdom Metazoa; phylum Arthropoda; class Insecta; order Mantodea; family Hymenopodidae; genus Hymenopus; species Hymenopus coronatus. The sequence goes on from CM060886.1 coordinate 131,820,646, forward strand.
TATATTTTCAGAAAAAGGCCCATGTGTGTGTCCGTGAGTCTGTGTGTGAACACGATAACTCAAAAACGAAAAGTCGTTAAAACACCAAACTTGGTATCTAAGCGTAGTATCCTTTGGGGATATGATACAAAGATTTTGAGAAGAATCCCCCTCACCTCAAATACCATTTACATGGAAATAATTTCGAAGGTTTTGATTTTCTCAAAAATGGATGTAACGATTTTGATTAAAATACCGTATATTAAAGGTATTTATATCGCAAATAAAACGTAAATTTTGAACTTTCTGGGAATAGCCTCTAAAGACCTCTTTATTCTGAATGAATTTTGCTGAATTTTGTGTACCAAACAGACAAAAATATACTACACAAAAAATGTAGGCGAAAATAAAACACAATTTATGTCATATATATCTTTTTCATGGAATTGACCATTTCCGAGATATTCTTCGTTGTTTGTTTGAGATTTGAAGTACTTAAACTTTTCTCACACGGAAAGCTGTAAATTCCTGGCCCTGTATATAAACGGATTTCAACCACATGGCAACCAAATTTTAAAAGATATGACTATCGTTTAAATTTAATGTTTTCCCTTATTTTCCTTCTGCTTACAAGGAAGCAAATAGTTGCGACAATTTCTGCTCATCTTTATCTCAATTATCATAAAGTAAATAGACAAATAACTTTTTTAACAATAATTTATAACGCAGTTGTAGAGAAAGTCATTTGAATGGAAAATGGCTGATTTTTACTTCAAGGCAATCGAAAAAAAAATTAGTAGAAATAGACTTATTACTTGCTTCCTTGTAAGTAGAACCGAAATAAGGGTGTATCATAGGTTAAAGTGACAGTCAAAAGCTGGTTGCTATGTGACTGATGTTCCTTTGTATGAGCATACGTTTTCCAAAGCTGAAACCAAAAACAAGAAATACCTAAAAAAAACGACCTGTCCAAGAAAAAATGTAGATAACACAAATTGTGTAATTTAACGTGATCTATATTTTTTGTGCTTTAAGTTTTTTTCCATCTCTTACGGTTTAGCAGTTCTGCAAAATTCCATAAAATTCATTCAGAATAAAGTAGTCTTCATAGGCTATTCCCAGAAAATTCAAGATATACATTTCATTTGTCAGGTAAATATCTTTAATATACTATATTTTAATCAAAATCGTTAGAGCCATTTTTTAGAAAATCAAAATTTTTGAAAAAAATGCCATGTAAAGGGTAGTTGGGGTGGAGGATTTTTCTCAAAATCTTCGTGTTGCCTCCCTGGAAGATACTAAACTTAAATACTAAGTTTTTGAGTTATCGTGCTCACGGACACGCACACGGACCTTTTTCTGGATACAGGGAACCCTAATACATATATTACCGGTGAAATCTCAGTATCGAATTTTTGGGTGGACTGCAATACCTTCTCTATACACTATGTACATAGTACGTATAGAGAAAGTAAAAATTAGAGAAATAGTCTTATTACTTGCTTCCCTGTAAGTCGAAGCGAAATAAGTCAGTACCATAGGTTAAAGTAATAGTCAAAAGCTGGTTGCTACGTGACTGAAGTTCTTTTGTTTGTGTGGACACGAGTTGACAATTTCCTGTATGAGAAACGTATAAGTACTTTAAAGCTGTAACTTATAAAAAAGAATTTCCTAAAAATGATCCACTCCACACAATATATATAAATATATATAAAACATAAAATCTTAGTTTTAACGAACTCTATATTTTCTGTAAAATAAGTTTTTGTGTAGCTCTTTCGGTTTAACAGTTATGCAAAATTCAATAAAAATCATCCATAAAAAGGACGACTTCAGAAGCTGTTTCCATATAATTCAAGATATAGATTTTATCTCTCAAGTCTTAAATATAGGAGACTTTAATAAAAACCTATAGTGCCATTTTTAAGAAAATCAAAATATTCGCAATTATTTCCGTGTAAAGGGTAGTTTGGGGTAGGGGGATTTTCTTCAAAATCTTTATTTTGCATCCTTGGAAGATACTGAACTGAAATACCAAGTTTGTCTACAGAAACACATACATACGCACTCCAATGGACTTTTTCCAAAAAAAAAAAATTGGATTCAGGGGGACCCAAAACATGTATTTCTGGTGAAATATTGGTATTGATTTATTGGGTGCAATACAATATCTTCTCTATATACTATGAAATATAACTTTGTCTGCGTGTTCTACAAACTTTCTTGTAAAACGTCATTCTTTCAAACAGTTCATGATAATTGAGACATACAGCATAAATGATCTTATTACTTTGTTCCTTATAAATAGAAGGGAAATACATTAGACTAAACCGACAGTCAAATGTTTAAAATGTGCTTGCTATGGGATTAAACCTGAAATTCGGTTTTCTCTTCATGGCAGGGAGTAAAACAAAAAGGATATAAAACAAATGACGGTTTACGTCTGAAAATGTTTTAGAAAATTGCAACCACCGAGCGAGATGGCTCAGGCGTTAACATCTATGCCTCGTATACCGGAGGTTATGGGTTCAAAAGCATGGGCCGACCAAACTGGCTGTTTTTTTCTTTCTTTACACGTACTATGTATATAGTGTATAGAAAAGGTATTATAATGCACCCAAAAATTCTATACCGAGATTTCACCGGAAATACATGTTTTGAGACTTCCTAAATCCAAAAAAGTATTTTTAAAAAAACGTCCGTGTGTGTATGTCTGTGGGTAGCATAGCTCAAAAACGAAAGCTCCGTTGAAAATCAAACTTGGTATCTTCCAAGGCTGCAACATGAAGATTTTCAAGAAAATCCCCCACCCCAACTATCCTTTACATGGAAATTTTGTCGAAAATTTAATTTTCTCAAAAAAGGCTGTAACGATTCTGATTGAAATATCGAATATTTTAGGTATTTACATGACAAATAATATGCATATCTTGAATTTTCTGGAAATAGCCTCTGAAGACTTTATTCTGGATGAGTTTTACTGAATTTTGCGTAACTGCTAAACCGTAAGAGATGGACTAAAAATTACCACACAAAAAATGTAGAGCATGTTAAAACACACAATTTATGTTACATACATTTTGTCGTGGAGTTGAACGTTTTTGAGATATTCCTTGTTTTTGGTTTTAGCTTTACAAAACTTGCACTTTTCTCATACAGGAATTTTGCAACTCCTGTTCATACAAACAAAGGAACATCAGTAACATAGCAACCAGTTTTGGACTATCACGTTAACCTATGGTACTTTCTTATTTCGTTTCTGCTTACAAGGAAGCAAGTAATAAGTTTATTTCTGTTGGCTATTTCTCCCTTAGTGAAGTAAATAGCTTTTTAACAATAATTGGTAACAGAGATGTAGAGAAAGTCATGTGAAGGAACACATCAGATTTTTTTTTCTTTTTTTTTTTTTTCTTTTGGTTTGCCTCAGTCGTATTGCCCTCCCCGTATTTTAGGGCTCGCTCATCCTAGAAGTTAAAACGGAAGACTAGGGATGAGAAGTCGGTCGGACTACAGAATGGAGAACCTTGAACGAGTGGTAGGCTCGTAGCCAGGCATGAGCGTGAGGAAGTGATGAAATAAATGCTAGGAAAGGTGATGAAAGAGCTGTTTGTGGAATGCGTGGTGGGGGAAACTGGAGGACCTAGAGAAATCCCGCCCGTCCACCACAAATCCCATATGAGGGTGCTTGGGAGCGAATCCGGGTCACCTAGGTGGGAGGCGAGGGGTCTAACCACTCAACCGTAGCGACCATTATTTCAAAAGCAAAACTAAATTCTCGGAAATTCAAAATAATCTGATTGTTCCCTTCCATTACATTTTTCTACTGGTTATACATACAAACTATTCTTACAAAAATATTCCTTTATCTATTTCATGCTAATCAAGATAAACATTATTACTTGCTTCCTTGTAAGTAGAAGGGAAATAATGGGAGTACACTAGACTACAACGATAGTCAATTTTTTTAAAAGCTCATCGCTATGTGAAACAATTGTGGTTCGATTCGCTTTGCATAGTCCCGTTGTAGGAAAATTCGGTGGCTTAAAACGGGCGACTGTACAAGAAAAACATGACTCCTTGGCACAGTTCACTACCGCTCGGCCGCTGCGGCAACCATCTCAGTCCATGATAGACGTCACGGATGGGGTGCTGTATTTTGATTAAAATATCGTATATTAAAGATATTTACCTCACAAATAAAACGTATATTTTGAATTTTCTGCATATAACCTCTGAAGACTACATAATTCTGGATGAATTTTACGTAATTTTGCATAACTGCTAAACCGTAAGAGATGCACAAAAACTTACCACATAAAAATGTAGATTATATTAAAACACACAATTTATGTATACATTTTTTCGTGCAGTTGGTCGTGTTTGAGATATTCCTTGTTATTTGTTTCAGCTTTGAAAACTTATACTTTTATCATACAAGAATTTGTCAACTCCTATTCATACAAACTTCAGTCACATAGCATCCAGCTTTTGACTATCGCTTTAACCTATAGTACTCCCTTATTTCGCTTCTACTTACAAGGAAGCAAGTAATAAGACTATTTCTGCTAACTTTTCTCGATTAGCATGAAGTAAATAGAGGCATAAGCTTTCTAACAATAATTAGTTAGAGAGATGTAGAGAAAGTCATGTGAATGGAACACATTAGATTTTTTTGGTGCAAGATTAACAACACCGTATCTTGTGATATGCCTGTGGTCTTTACTTTTTCGCGAACTATGATTCCTCGAGTACACAAAACCATTTTGTCAATAATTTCGGAGCAAGTCACTTCTACTGGAAGTCCGGAACGGTATTCATTGTTTGCGGATGTACGGCCACGTTTAAATTCATTTATCCAATTGTAAATTGTTGCAACTGCAGGAGCAGATGTGCTATGAACTTCACCCAACTCTTCTTTTATCTCGTTCGGTGTTAAGCCTTTTGAATAGAAGTGTTCAATCACCACACCATCTTTCTAAGGAAGCACAAGATTTTTCAATCGCCTATGGCAACGAAACCACGTGATGGATATAGCTGAAACTTTAACTGCCATGTAGTATTGGATGACGGTTACTAAGTACAAACTGATACCAGTGTAATATCTTGCATTTTCTAAGGATTTACTAAACACCCCTAATATAGGTTTTAATGTCTCGTAACTAAGAACTAAAGCGTTGTTATTATTACGAGGGCCTGTTTTTTCAGCCTCCGATACGCTATAAATAAAATACAAGTTTATAGAAAACAATTATTTATTACAAAATGTTTTGTACACTTATGGTTACTTTTCAACAAAATCACTGAAAAGTTTGAGTCATTTATCGTACCTGTGCGCATGCTTTGCAATACCCGCTTCAAAAAATTACTGCCAATGACTTCAAATGAGCATTGACGTTGTTTTGAAGATCTTCGTACTTTACGACGTTTTCGGAGAGCCATTCAAAACAAACGAAGAGGAATTGTGTTGATCCATGACAACGCTCGTCCACACACTGCTGGCACAACCCATCGGCTCCTTGAATAATTTCAATGCGACATTTTCGATCATGCGCCGTACAGTCCTGACCTGGCACCCAGCGACTTTCACCTTTTCTCTGAACTGAAGACGTGGGTAGGAGGGTAGCATTATCAAACCAACGAATATCTTCAAAACAACGTCAATGCTCATTTGAAATCATTGGTGGCAACATTTTTTGAAGTGGTATTGCAAAGCTTGTGCACAGATACGATAAATGTCTCAATCTTTTCGGTGATTATGTTGAAAAGTAACCATAAGTGTACAAAGGTTTTTGTAATAAAATAATTGTTTTCTATGAACTTGTCTTTTATTTATAGCCTATCGGAGGGTAAAATAAAAAAAACGGCCCTCGTATAATAGTAGAAAAACTGTTTGTTGATGGACGATACTCAACACTGCCTGTTTCCACAGCTAAAAAAACACGCGTATCTGGCAAATCAAAACCATCCCTTTACTGAAACAGAAATGTCGAAGAATATTATTTCATTCATTTCACTTTCACGGTCCTGGAATAACAATACCGATTAGACAAAAAATAATTGTAAATATTTTGAAAAGTAACGAATGCAAATTTTTAGTGGGATTATTTGAGGCGCACGTGCGTGACCACACGTGCGTGACCATTACAATGATTGCTCATTTCTGGAATCATTTCATCGACCAGAAGCTCTCTTTCAATATCGTATTTGTGTTTTTGAATAAGGCTGCACCCCCCCCCCATTGCAAGCCGCAGTAAATAAACGAGCCAGGCGGGGAGGGTTTTTGTGGATTCAGATATACCAATGGAGTTTTTATAATACCTACAGACCTGCGTACAGTGCATTAGTGATATTGGACGTGCAGTTAGGGTAGTTTCAGCCCTTAAATTTCATTTCAAGAACCACAGCTCTGCTCGCGTTATGTGAATATTACCTCTCTTTCTCCCTTTCACTGTTCCTAAAAATCTATAACAAAATGAATCCTGTGGTTTTTTTAAAATCCTATTATGTGTAAAATTAGCACGAATAATCCACAAATTAAAGATTTATGTATATCTATCCTTATAAGGAATGATGCAAAAATACTTTTATAACGTTTGGGGATGACTTTTACTTTCTCTACACGTACTATGTACATAGTGTATAGAGAAGGTATTGTATTGCACCCAAGAATTCAATACCGAGATTTCACCGGAAATAGGTACATGTTTTGGGTCCCCCTGAATCCAATAAAAGCATTTTTGGAAAAAAGGCCGTGTGTGTGTCTGTGGACAGCATTGCTCAAAAACGAAAAGACCGTTAAAAACCGAACTTGGTATTTAAGTTTAGTATCTTCCAAGGATGCGACACAAAGATTCTAAAGAAAATCCCACCAACCTCAGCTACCCTTTACATAGCCCTTTTTTCGAAAATTTTGATTTTCTCAAAAATGGCTCTAACAATTTTGATTTAAATGTCATTTATTAAAAATATTTACCTTACAAATAATACGTATATCTTGAATTTTCTGGGACTAGCCTCCGATGACTACTTTATTTTGGATGAATTTTGCATAAGAAATGGACAAAAACTTACCACACAAAAAATGTAGAGCACATTAAAACAAACAATTAATGTTATATACATTTTTTCGAGGAGTTGATCGTTTTTCAGATATTCCTTGTTTTTGGTTTCAGCTTTGAAAAACTTGGAACTTTTCTCATACAGGAATTTGTTCAATTCGTGTCCATACAAACAAAGGAACTTCAGTCACCTAGTAACCAGCTTTTGACTTCACTTTAACCTATGATACTCCCATATTTCGCTTCTACTTACAAGGAAGAAAGTAGTAAAACTACTTCTGCTAATTTTTTCTCGATTAGCTTGAAGTCAATAGAAGAATAAGCTTTTTAACAATAATTTGTTACACAGATGTGAAGAAAGTCATGTGAATGGAACATATGAGTTTTTTGTTTGTTTGCTTTCTCTAGCCCAATATGTACAATGTACATAGAGATAGAGTAAGTATTGTATTGCACCCAGAAATTTGATACCGAGATTTCACCGGAAATATATGTTTGGGGGTCCCCTGAGTCCGAAAAAAGCATTTTTAAAAAAAGGTCCGTGTGTGTCTGTGTGTGCGTCTGTGGACAGCATAGCCCCAAAACGAAAAGACCGTTAAATACCAAACTTGGTATTTAGCATTAGTATCTTCCAAGGATGCGACACGAAGATTTTCAAAAAAATCCCCCTACTAAAAACTACCCTTTACATGGAACAAATTTCAAAAATTTTGATTGTCTTAAAAACGACTCTAACGTTTTTGATTAAATTTCCGTATATTAAAGATATTTATGTCCGAAATAAAATGTATATCTCGAATTTTTGGGAATAGCCTCTGAAGATCTCTTTATTCTGGATGAATTTCGCTTAACTGCTAAACCGAAGAGATAGAAAAGAACCCACTACACAAACAATGTACACCACGAAAATACACACAATTTATGTCCTTTACGTTTTTGTTGTGGAGGTAACCGATTCTGAGATATTGCTTGTTATTGCTTTCAATTGTAAAACACTTAAAACTTTTCTCAGACAGGAAGTGTCCGTTCTTCTTTTGTCTACTCCTGGCCAATCAAAGAAGTGATTTGCAATGACAATCGCATAAAGATAACTTTTAAAATATTTGACAATCACTTTAGCATAGTGCATTCCCTTATTCCCTTCTACTTATAAGGGACTAAGTAATAACATTCTGCTAACATTTATCTCGATCAGCATTGTGTACAAAGAAGAATAATTTTTGTAGGAGTTTTGTAGAGCAGCTAGAGAAAGTCATGTGAGTGTAACATATGAGATTTTTTTGTTTTACTCCTTATAAACAGCTTTTCTTTTATTCATTCAGATATATTGATTGGATATAACTTCTCTATGATACATTTTTTACCCTATTCTTTCTCAGTCTTAACCACAAGCGTATACATCATATAGATTCCAAGGAAACTATGCTGGATGGCATACATAAGGGTGCTTGCTCAGCTCCATTTAAGTCATTACTAGCAGATTAAAATAATACAAATATAATGTACTACTGTGTCAAGAAATTTCCGGGAATATGCCAATAAAATGCAAAAAAAATGAATTATCCATCTAATTTTATTTTATCGTCTTCAAAGTAGGCCCCTTCTGAAATTATACATTTAAGCCAACGAATAATCCAACCATCAAAACATTTTTTGTAGGCACTTTTAGAAATCGATGTCAATTGTTGCAGCGAATTTTCCTTTATGTCTTCTAGCGATTGAAAACGAGTGCCTCGAAGTGGTAACTTGAGTTTTGGAAAGGGAAAGAAATCAGGTGAATACGGTGGTTGTTCCATGAAATTTGTTGAGTTTTTGGCTAGAAATTCGTTCACAAGAATAGCCTTGTGTGCTGGTGCATTATCGTGGTGCAAAAGCCATGGTTGTCACCCTTTTTCGCCGTATTTATTCTCTCAAACGCCGTATAACGCTCAGATAATAGTCTTTATTTACCATATGAACTTCTAGCAAGAACTCTGAGTGCACGACACCGCGATAATCGAAAAAAACTGTCAACATGACCTTCAGTTTTGATAGAGTTTGACGTACCCTTTTAGGTTTCGGTTCAGTTGGAAGGCGCCATTCGGAAGCTTGTTGACTGGTTTGAGTGTCAAACTCGTAAACCCACTTCTCATAAGCAGTTACAATGCGTTTCATGAATGTGGGGTCGGAACTGGCTCGTTCTAGCATGTCTTCAGCAATTCTTACGCGATTGAGTTTTTGTAAAAAATTCAAATTTTTCGAAACTAACGCCTGTCATGCCCAAACAATCGTTTAAAATGGCACGAATCGATGCGTGAGACACAGAAAGTTCAGCGGCAATCTCTCTCAGACCTAAATGACGATTTTCAGACACCATTTTCTTCGCGATGTTCAGTTCAGTTGAAACCGTTGATGGCCGACCAGAGCGAGGCAAATCTTCCACCACATCTCGACTTTTGAATGCAGTGTACCACTCATATGCACGTGTTTTTGATAAAGTCGATTCACCGCAAGCTCTCTGTAACGTTTCCAGCGATTCGGCACACTAAATACCATTTGCAATGCAAAATTTGACACATATTCTTTGTTCAATATTTGTATCCATCGTAAAATCGCAAATCACCTTTCAGATGAACTAACAAAATGGTGTACTGTAAACAAACTAGATGACAGATGACGATCAAACTCCGCGTGGGTATAGAGGAAAGTCGTACCAACTTAGCGACAACAATAATTTTGAATCCCCTTTTAAACAGTTTTTAAATGCTTAACTTCCGCTACTTTCTTGAACTTAACTCTAAAATTGTATCATCTTTATTGCAAGATATTTTTTCCTTTTGCTTACGCTTGGAGGTTTTCTCTATGACCAATTTCTCTGAGTCATAAAGTTTGCCAATTGCAGCCTGTCGTTTCATCAGTTCCAAGGTTTCTTCTCCATATTTTACTGCCTTCTCAATATCTTCACTTCGCGTCAGAATCCTTATATCTTGAAAAGTATCTCTAGCATGTCTTAAGGCGTACATTCTGATATTGCATAAAGGAAGGCTTTGCGCTTCCCTTAGCAAACGTTTATAGAATTTTAAAACAGTGCCTCTTGATGTCATTTCTCTGAACGGAACTGGAAGTGCGGTAGTGAGGTAAAATACCTATTAGAGCACTTGGCCGATTCGCTCCCATGCGCTGTTTCCAAATCTCAAAAAAATCAACAATTTCTATCGCCAGCTTATTCCCTTTCGTTCTCATTTCTTAATGTCAAAACAAGGAAATAGGCTCATATAAAAATATGATGTGATCCATTCACATGACTTTCTCTACATCTCCGCAACAAATTATTGTTAAAAAGCTTATACCTCTGTTTACTTCATGCTAATCTAGAAAAAAAGTAGCAGGAATAGTCTTATTGCTTATTTCCTTGGAAGTAGAAACCAAATATGGGAGTACCATAGGTTAAAGTGATAGTCAAAAGCTGGTTGCTATGTGACCGGAGTTCCTTTGTTTGTATGGACAGGAGTTGACAAATTTCTGTATGAGAAAAGCTTACGATGATACCAAAATTAAGGTATATATAAAATATTATCAGTTCTACGAAAAAAAATGTATATAATATAAATTGTGTGTTTTAACGTGCTCTACATTTTTTGTGTGGTAAGTTTTTGTCCAACTCTTACGGTTTAGCAGCTATGCAAAATTTCGTAAAATTCATCCAGAATAAAATAATCTTCAGAGGCTATTACCAGAAAATTCAAGATATACATTTTATTTGTAAGGTAATATCTTTTATATACGATATTTTAATCAAAATCATTAGAGCTATTTTTAAGAAAATCAAAATTTTCGAAAAAAGTTCCATGTAAAGGGTAGTTTGGGGTGGGGGGATATTTCTCAAAATCTTCGTGTCGCATCCCTGGAAGATACTAAACTTAAATACCAAGTTTGGTATTTTACCGACTTTTCGTTTTTGAGTTATCGTGTTCACAGAAACACGGACACACACAAACACGGACCTTTTTCTGAAAATACTTCTTTTGGATACAAGGGAACTTAAAACATGTATTTCCGGTGAAATGTCGGTATTGAATTTTTGGGTGGAGTGCAATACCTTCTCTATACACTATGTGCATATCACGTATAGAGAAAGTAAAAATATGCCCCAAAACGCTTCATTTTCGCGTTATTATCAAACTCACCCTCAAATGTTTTCCAAGTCCAAACTAATAACTTCATCTTGACCACCTGGGTAGTGTGGTGGTAGCATGTCTGCCTCATGTTCAACAGGCCATGAGTTCGAATCTCACATAGGGTGAGTTACCCGGGTAAGGTTTTTTCGGGGTTTTCCCTTATCCTGAGAAGACGAATATCGAGTAACTTTAAGCTCCTTGGATCCCGAGATCATTTGAGCTTCATTTCATCAATTTCATTCATCGTCCGTTATGATCAACCAGGTTAAAGGACGTTAAGCTACAAAATATGATGTGTTCCATTCACGTGACATTCTCTACATCTCTGCAACAAATTTATTGTTAAAAAGCTTATACTTCTATTTACTTCAGGATAATCGAGAACAAATTAGCAGAAATAGTCTTATTACTTGCTTTCTTGTAAATAGAAGCGAAATAAGGCAGTACCATAGGTTAAAGTGATGGTCAAAAGCTGGTTGCTATGTGACTGAAGTTCCTTTGTTTGTATGGACACCAGTTGACAAATTCCTGTAAGAGGAAAGTATAAGTTTTTAAAGCTGAAACAAAAACAAGGCATATCTAAAAAACGATCAACTCCACGACAAAAATGTATGTTACCTATTGTGTGTTTTAACGTGTTCTACATTTTTTGTGTGACAAGATTTTCTCCATCTCTTACGGTTTAAGAGTTATGCAAAATTTCGTAGAATTGATCCAAAACAAAGTAGTCTTAAGAGGCTAATCCCAGAAATTGTTATTTGTCAGCTAAATATCTTTAATATACGATATTTTAATCAAAGTCATTAGAGCCATTTTTAAGAAACTGAAACTCTTCGAAAAAGTTCCATGTAAAGGGTAGTTGGGGTGGGGGGATTTTCTTGAACATCTTCGTGACGCATCCTTGGAAGGTATTAAACTTAAATACCAAGTTTGGTATTCAACTGTCTTTTCGTTTGTGAGCTAACCTGTCCACAGACACACATACACATACACGGATCTTTTTCTGAAAATGCTTTTTTTTAGATTGCGGGGGACCCAATGCATGTATTTCCGGTGAAATCTCGGTATCGAATATTTGTATGCAACACAATACCTTCTCTATACACTATGTACATAGTACGTGTAGAGAAAGTAAAGAAATTACCAAAACTATTTTGTTTTTCTATGTTTTACTAATGACTTATTGAACACCGCTTGTATATAACAAAAGCTGGGGCAAGTCTGTTATGGAAAAGAATAGTTGTTTACGTAAACTCCGCTATGTGGTGATCAAATGTCAACACAGGAAATTGGAGTTGCTATCTAAGATCGTAATAAAGTTTGCCATTAATTTTAAATAATAATTTGCGGATGTCATCATTTGCTCTGGGCTGAAGGTGATAATTGTGTTGTTGCAATTAGAGTTTGATCTTCGACGTTAATCTTCACTGACAGGTGAATTAATGAAGTGGCGCATTTAACGACATGATTACAGGATTGCAATCACGCCACAGCAATTTTCCCAACGTCTCCTGTCATCAACCGGGCAATAAAGATAAGAGAATCGACCGGGAGTCTGCGCGCCATGGATGTCTTATTCCACCTGCAAGTGTGCACACAAGTGTATAGTATCCGTAAAGGGACACATTACTCACAAGTGTTCACCGTTATATCTCGAGTCAATAATAGATTTAGAATCGGTCAATTAGAAAAAAAAATGATGAAACCAATAACACAGAATATCTAAAAAATCTGATGTGTACCATTCACATGACTTTCTCCATATCCCTGCAACAAATTATTCTTAAAAAGCTTATACTTCTATTTACTTTATGCTAATCAGAAAAAAAATAGCAGAAATAGTCTAATTACTCGCTTCCTTGTAAGTAGAAGCGAAATAAGGAACAACTGTAGGTTAAAGTGATAGTCAAAAGCTGGTTGATATGTCAATGAAGTTCCTTTGTCTATATGGATAGGAGTTGACAAGCTCCTGTATGAGAAAAGTATACGTTTTTGATGGCAGAAACCAAATATAAGGAATGTTACAAAAACGACGAACTCCACGAAAAAAAATTCATATAACATAAATTGTGTGTTTTAATGTGTTCTACATTTTTTGTGTAGTAAGTTTTTGTCCATCTCTTACGGTTTAGCAGTTATTCAAAATTTAGTAAAATTCATTCTGATTAAACTACTCTTCAGAGGCTATTCCCAGAAAATTCAAGATATACATTTCATTTGTCAGGTAAATATGTTTAATATACGAAATTTTAATCAAAATCGTTAGATCCATTTTTGAGAAAATCAAAATTTTCGAAAAAAGTTCCATGTAAAGGGTAGTTGGGAGTGGGGGGGATTTTTCTCAAAATCTTCGTGTCGCATCCCTGGAAGATACTAAACTTAAATACCAAGTTTGGTATTTTACCGACTTTTCGTTTTTGAGTTATCGTGTTCACAGTCACACGGACACACGGACACGGACACACACACACACACACACACACACACACACACACACACACGGACCTTTTTGTGAAAATGTTGGATATTGGGGACCCTAAAACATATATTTTCGGTGAAATCTCGGTATCGAATTTTTTGGTGGAGTGCAATACATTCTCTATACACTATGTACATAGTGCGTATGGAGAAAGTAAAAATCTTCCATAAATAGAAGCGAAATAGGGGAGTACCATAGGTTAAAGTGATAGCTAAAAGCTGGTTGCTGTGTGACTGAAGTTCCTTTGTATAGAAAGGAGTTGAAAAATTCGTGTACGAGAAAAGGGTAAGTTTTTTAAAGTTGAAACCGAAAACAAAGAATAACTCAAAAACGATCAACTCCACGAAAAATATATGTATATAACATAAATTGTTTATTTTAACGAGCTCTTCATTTTCTGTTATATACGTTTTTGTCTATTTCTTACGGTTTAGCAGTTATGCAAAATGTCGTAAAATTCAACAAATGAAGTAGTCTTCAGAGGGTAGTCTGGTAAATTTCTGGAATATATGATACTTTATTCCAAATCGTAAACGCCATTTTTGAGAGAATCAAAGATCTTCGTTGTTTTGAAAGTGCTGCCCTCTTAGCCACGTCTTCAGTTCAGGGAAAAGGTGAAATTCACTGGGTGTCAGGTCAGGACTGTACGGCGGATGATCGAAAATGTCCCATTGAAATTGTTCAAGGAGCCGATGGGTTGTGCCAGCAGTGTGTGGACGAGCGTTGTTATGGATCAACACAACTCCTGAAGTCAACATTCCTTTTCGTTTGTTTTGAATGGCAAACGTCGAAAAGTACGAATATCTTCAAAACAACGTCAATGCTCATTGGCGGCAACATTTTTTGAAGCGGGTATTGCAAAGTTTGTACACAGGTACGATAAATGTCTCAATCTTTTCGGTGATTATGTTGAAAAGTAACCATAAGTGTACAAAACTTTTAGTAATAAAATAATTGTTTTCTATGAACTTATTTTTTTTTATTCCGTATGGGAGGTTGAAAACAGACTGCCCTCGTATATTGAATATTTGACATTTATTGGATTTCTCTCTCCGACTTTATCTACAGCGAAATGTGTATGAAAATATTCCCACCAACATTTATCTGATTTAATACGAGGTAGATACAATTTTAAGGAATGTTATTGGGGCAGGATGAGAAATCTGGGCCATGCTCATGTATTGATCGTATAAATCATCATAAAATGTATTCATCCATAATAAATCACATTTCTGAGGTGTAATAAGGTAATGGAATCTTGCCATCTAGAACACGCCAGCGTTCGATCATCTTAAATTAAATTAGCTGCAGCCAGGTTTGGTTCCAAGTAGAGAAACAGTTGCAGCGCGCCAGCAAAGTTGTGTCAAAAACAAGCCTTCCTCAATCTCTATTCATATTTTCAGGTTTTAATTGACCTACTGTATACATTCCGTAAAACAAAACACTAACTTTATTAATTCAAAATCATGTTTTTTACTTTCTCTAGACGTATCCTGTACATAGTGTACAGAGAAGGTAAATTCTATGCCGAAATTTCACTGGAAATACACGTTTTAAAGTCCGGTGTATCCAAAAGTATTTTCATAAAAAAGCTCCGTGTGTCTGAACGCGATAACTCTAAAACGAAATATCCGTTAAATACCAAACGTGCTATTTAAGTTTAGTATGTTCCAGGGATGAGACACCAAATTTTTTAGAAAATCCTCTCTCCTCAAACTACATTCTTCAAGGAAAAATTTCAAAAATTTTACTTTCCCAAAAATGGCTCTAACGATTTTGTTTAAAGTACCGTATATTAAATATATTCATATGGCAAAGAAAATGTATATCTTGAATTTTCTGGAAAAAGCCTTTAAACACCTCTTTATTCTGAATGAATTTTGCTAAATGTTGTGTAACTGGTAAACTGTAAGAGATAAGAACGTACTAAATAATAAAAATATACATAACGTTAAAACAAACAATTTGTTTCATGTATGTTTTTTTCCTGGAATTGACCATTTCTGTGATATTCCTTGTTTTGTTTTTCTCGCAAGTTTCCTGCACAGAAACGAATTTCAACCACATGAAAACCAGCTTTTAAAATGTTTGAATATCGTTTTAGCCTAGTGTATTCCCTTATTTTCCTTCTACTTACAAAGAAGCAAGTAATAAGACAATTTCTGCTAATATTTGTCTCGATTATCATAAATTAGATAGAATAATATGCTTTTTAACAATAATTTGCTACAGCAATGTAAAGTAAAGAACGTCATGTGAATGGAACACATCAGATTTTTACTTTCTCTATACGTACTATGTACATAGTGTATATAGAATGTATTGCATTCTACCCAAAAATTCGATACCGAAATTTCACCGGAAGTACATGTTTTGAGACCACCTGAATCCAAAAAAAAGCATTTTTAAAAAAATGTCCCTGTGTGTGTCTGTGTGTGTGTATGTGTGTGTCTGTGGGCAGCATAGCTCAAAAATGAAGAGACCGTTA
The DNA here is from genome assembly GCA_030762935.1 of Hymenopus coronatus. NCBI lineage: Eukaryota > Metazoa > Arthropoda > Insecta > Mantodea > Hymenopodidae > Hymenopus > Hymenopus coronatus. The sequence continues at coordinate 131,836,807 of CM060886.1, forward strand.
AATACCAAACTTGGTATTTAAGTTCAGTATCTTCCAAGGATGCGACACGAAGATTTAAAAAAAAAAATCCCCCCACTTCCAACTACCCTTCACATGGAAAAATATTTAAAAAATGTAGAGCACATTAAAACACAATTTATGTTATATACATATTTTTTCGTGGAGTTGATCTTTTTTTTTTTTTTTTTTAGATATTCCTTGTTTTTTGTTTCAGCCTTAAAAATTTTAATTTTCTCATGCAGGAATTTGTCAACTCCTGTCCATACAAACAAAGGTCACATAGCAACCAGCTTTTGACTATCACTTTAACCTATGGCACTCCCTTATTTCGCTTCTACTTACAGGGAAGCAAGTAATAAGACTAGTTCTGCTAATTTTTACTCACTTAGCTTGAAGTTAATAGAAGCATAAACTTTTTAACAAACATTTGTTACAGAGATATAGAGAAAGTCATGTGAATGGAACACATCAGATTTTTAATATCTCTAGCACATAATATATGCAATGCACAGAGTAGGGATAGAAAATATTGTATTCTACTAAAAAATTCAATACCGAGATTTCGCGCGAAATGTAATTTTGAGCACCCCCGTCATAAACAAGGAACCAAACCTCGTTCGTGGGTCAATTTCGCCATTGTGTTGCGACATTATATTAGTATGACGTATATATTACTTGTTTAATCAATTTAATACAAGAAATATCTGCTCAGCAGCACGCAGAACCTTAGCGTGTATAAGCTCGCATTGTATTCTTCAGGGCTACCTGCATTGTTAAAAATAACAAGAATTTTAGAGCATTAGGGCCATGAAAATGAAGAAAATTCCCGACGTGACAACGCTACTTTACGCGCCTTTTTTCAGCCAATCAAAAAGGAGGGACCTTTTAGTATATAAATGATGCGCGCACAAGAAATCAGGCTCACAAGGTATATGCAGCTCTAGAGTATAAGAAATGTGACGAGACACAGTCTAAGAAACCGCGCGGCGTCCAGTATAGGAAATCGGTGAGTTACAAGTTAATCTGACGGGCAACGTTATACGGACCGTGCAACTGAAGATTACGCTGACGAATGTAAAAATCTGATGTGTACCATTCACATGACATTCTCCATATCCCTGCAACAAATTATCCTTAAAAAGCTTATACTTCTATTTACTTTATGCTAATGAGAAACACATTAGCATAAATGGTCTTATTACTTGCTTCCTTGTAAGTAGAAGCGAAATAAGGGAGTACCCTAGGTTAAATTGATAGTCAAAAGCTGGTTCCTATGTGACTGAAGTTCCTTTGTTTGTATGGATAGTAGTTGACAAATTCCTGTATGAGAAAAGTATACGTTTTTCAAAGCAGAAACCAAAAACAAGGAATGTCTCAAAAACGATGAACTCCACGAAATAAATGTATATAACATAAATTGTGTGTTTTAATGTACTCTACATTTTTCGTGCAGTAAGTTTTTGTCCATCTCTTACGGTTTAGCATTTATTCAAAATTCCGTAAAATTCATCCAGAATAAATTACTCTTCAGAGGCTATTCCCGGAAAATTCGAAAGATACATTTTATTTGTCAGGTAAATATATTTAATATACGATATTATAATCAAAATCGTTAGAGCCATTTTTGAAAAAATCAAAATTTTCGAAAAAAAGTTCCATGTAAAGAGTAGTTGGGGGTTGGGGGATTTTTCTCAAAATCTTTTGTGTCGCATCCCAGAAAGATTCTAAACTTAAATACATTTTTGATTTTTGAGTTATCCTGTTCACAGGCACACGGACACACTGACACACGGACACGCACACGGACCTTTTTCCGAAAATGCTTTTTTAGTTAAAGGGGACCCTAAAACATTTATTTCCGGTGAAATCTCGGTATCGAATTTTTGGATGGAGTGCAATACCTTCTCTATACACTATGTACATAGTGCGTATAGATAAAGTAAAAATGTAATAACTCTGTAAAAGTAGAACTAGCACTTAAACAAAATTATGTCATCAAGTTCGCGATCGTTTATGTCGGGAGTCGCTCGGAGTGTTAGTGTGTCAAACCAGCAACAGATAATTAATAAAAGAAGTCATCAGTGAAAGTAAGTGAAATTTCTCTTTTATTTGAGTCTACCAAAAGTGTTACACACCTTTGTCATTCTTTCCCCGCTGAGCAAGAGACAACACATGGTCTACAAGAACGAGCCTAGCCGGAGTAACAAAGGGAATCTGCAAGGTATGCACACTCTTAATGTAGAGAATTTCACGAGCATTAACCCTTGACCAACTCCAAGTAGACTCACATGCGCCATAGTGTCGCAACAACGTGATACCAGAAATAAACCTGCGCTATAGTAGCATTCTAACGTGGCAACAATAAAACCACGACATATTGGTGCACCAACGTGAACGCACAACAATAAAACTACGGCAGTATACACTATTGCGAATCCACTCACAAAATGTGTTAACAGATGCGAATCATAAATAAATTCACGCTGTGTAGTAGAAACTAAATGCTGAGCCATAATACACTTTGTCACTAAGTACAGGACAAAATAATAAAGCACACTGGTAATAACTCAACCACAGGATATCACCGTCAGCTCAATACTGCACTTTTAGAACAGAGAAAACAAATCTGGTGTTCCATTCACATGGCATTCTCTACATCTCTACAATAAATTATTTTTAAAATTATAAATAGAAGGGAAATAAGGGAGCACCATGGGTTAAAGTGATAGCCAAAAGCTGGTTGCCCTGTGATTGAAGTTCCTTTGTTTGTATGGACACGAGTTCACAAAGTCCTGTATGAGAAAAGTATGTTTTTTATAGCTGAAACCAAAAACAAGGAATATCTCACAAACAATCAACTCCACGAAAAAAAGTGTATAACATAAATTGTGTGTTTTAAGGTGCTCTACATTTGTTGTGTGGTAAGTTTCTGTCCATCTCTTACGGTTTAGCAGTTATGCAAAATTCCGTAAAATTGACCCTGAATAAAGTAGTCTTCAGAGGCTATTCCCAGAAAATTCAAAATATACATTTTATTTTTCAGGTAAATATCTTTAATATACGATATTTTAATCAAAATCGCTAGAGCCATTTTTAGAAAATCAAACGTTTCGAAAAAAGTTCCATGTAAAGGGTAGTTTGGGATGGGGGGATTTTTTTCAAAATCTTCGTGTCGAATCTCTGGTAGATACTAAACTTAAATACCAAGTTTGGTATTTTACCGAATTTTCGTTTTTGAGTTATCGTGTTCACAGACACACGGACACACGGACACACACATACACATACACACACACACACACACACACACACGGACCTTTTTGTGAAAATACTTTTTGTTTTAAATACAGGGGACCCTAAAACATATTTCCGGGGAAATCTCGGTATCGAATTTTTTGGTGGAGTTCAATACCTTCTCTATACGCTATGTACATAGTGCGTATAGAGAAAGTAAAAATTGTGAACTCCATGAAAAAATGTATACATAACATAAATTGTGTGATTTAGCGAGCTCTACATTTTTTTGTGAAATGTGTTTTTGTCTATATCTTACGGTTTACCAGCTATGCAAAATAAATAAATATCTTATATATAAGAGGTTTTAATCAAAATTCAGAAAATAAACATTTTCGAAAAATGTTCCAGGTAAAGGGTAGTTTGGGATGGGGGAGATTTTCTTGAAAATCTTCGTGTTCTATCATTGAAAGATACCAAGTTTGGTATTTAACGGAATTTTCGTTTTGGAGCTATGCTGCCCAAGACACATACACGGACACTCTTCTTAAACTCTTTTTTTTTAGATTCAGGGGGAATCAAAACATGCATTTCCGGTGAAATCTCGGTATCGAATTTTTTGGTGCAAAACGATACCTTATCTATACACTGCGTGCTTAGTACGTGTAGAGGAAGTAATAGATGACCTTGTATACAGCAGCGTTGTGTTTTGTTTTTGAGTCGCACTGTACATACGTGTTTGAGAAAACAAATTTAGATTCAGCTGCAATAAAACATCTAATTTATGGTATACTAGTAATAAATAACAAACAAACAAAGTGCCAGAATGTCGGAAGGAAGTTAAAAACATTGAAAAAGTGTAATAAGAGTTAAAATAGCAGGAAGTGAAAGGAGAAGTTTTAGAACAGTAATAAGAAGTAACGAAAGAGGCACTGAAAGAATGCGAGAGGAAGAGAAATAAAGAAAGCAGGAAGCAAGTTGGTTTCGTTATATTGAGGAAGTGACGTCATGTGTCAGTCCTCAGTCATTACTCTCTCTCTCTCTCCCTCTCCCATTTTATATTCATCTCACACTCTCACGTAAAGGAAAAACCGCGCTGTCAAATTTAATGAAAGGTCGTAAAACGACTGACTGCCAATTCCCTTCCAGGTCTGTCTTTTGAACATGGAGCAGTTCCGGAAATACACCGTGTTTCACTTATAAGTATAATAAAAAACATTTTTGAAACACCTGATATGTAAGTTAATCTTCTGAACACATATTTGGTAATGTAAGCTAAATTTACAATTTATTTATTAATTATCATGCCAACAAGCACTGTAAGAGTTTGAGAGGTCATTAATACTTACAGTACAATTAGGAAATGACGTAACACTCATGACATGTGCTACTTCAAGTAAAGAATCTGTTGCAAAATTCATTAACTAAAGAGTGTATAAGAAGGCTTTGTTTATATAATTTAGATGTAGTCTTTCATTTGTTCACATCGAGAATTCATTTTTAATTTCTCTACACGTAATATGCACATAGTGTATAGAGAAGGTATTGTAATGCACCCAAAAATTCCATACCGAGATTTCACCGGAAATACATGTTTTGAACCCCTTGAATCAAAAGTAAACATTTTTAGAAAAATGTCCGTGTGTATGTGTGAGTACCTTTGGACAGTGTAATGGTGTAATGGTTACCATGCTGACTTCATATACCCAAGGTCGCGGGTTCAAACCCGGCGGAGGTCGATGGATTTTTTCGGGTGCAAAATCCTTAGCATGGCTTCCTTCGGAAGGGAAGTAAAGCCGTTGGTCCCGTGTCGTAGATTTACGTCACGTAAAATAACCTCAAGCCTGATAGACAGCCCTCTGAGCAAAATAAAGCGGTCTTTCACGCCCAATATAGAATGGGACGCTGAGAACTACAGCAGTTGAAGATCGTCCATAAATAACACGCCATTTCCATTTGGACAGCATGGCTCAAAAACGAAAAGACCGTTAAGTACCAAATTTGGTATTTAAGTTTGGTATCTTCCAGGATGCAACACGAAGATCCCTTCCAGCCACAACTACTCTTTACATGGAAAGCATTTCGAACATTTTGATTTTCTCAAAAATGGCTCTAACGATTTCGATTAGAAACCGTATATTATAGATATTTACATAACAAATACAGTATATATCTTAAATTTCCTGAAAATAACCTCTGAAGATTACTTTATTCTGGATGAATTTTACGGAATTTTACATAACTGCTAAACCGTAAGAGATGGAGAAAAGCTTACCTCACAGAAAATGTAGAGCAGATTCAAACACGCTTTTATGTTATATACATTTTTTTCGTGGAGTTGGTCGTTTTTCAGATATTCCTTGTTTTTAGTTCTAGCTTTAAAATACTTATACTTTTATCGATAATTTGTCAACTCCCGTCTATAAAAACAAAGGTACTTCAATCACATAGCAACAAGGTTTTAAAACATTTGACAATCAATTTAACCTATGGTACTCCCTTATTACCCTTTTACTTACAAGGAATCATATAATAAGACTATATCTGCTAATTCTTTCTGGATTAGCATGAAGTAAATAGAAGCACAAGCTTTTTAACAATAACATACTTCTGAGATGTAGAGAAAGTCATGTGAGTGGAAAATATCAGATTTTTTTTATTGTTTCACTTATATAGCCCCCTTTAACATCTAAGGTCATATCAGGGGCTTTGCACTTGAAACAACTCGCGTTCTGTAGGTCCTTTACGCTGGGTTTAAAATTCCCCTCAAACACACACATTCACTCTCACATACATACTTCCAGACTCTGTGGGGGATAGGGAATATTTCTGGTTAAAGAAAAATTTCCCTCCCAAGCCAAGAATCGAACCTGGAACCTCCGGGTGAAAATTCAGCTCGCTGACCATTCGACCATGGAGGCAGTCTTTAATTTGTTTTAACTAGAAGGGATTAAAGGAGTACTAAAGCGATGGTCAAACATTTTAGAAGCTGTCGCTATTCGATTGTCTCTGGAATTCCCTTCTTTGCTTGGCCAGGAGTAGTACTAAAGGAAAAGTAAGTATTTTAAAATTAAAACCAATAACAAGGAATATCTTAGAAGCAGTTAACTCTACAATAAAAACGCACATGACATAAATGGTGTGTTTTAACGAGATACATATTTCTATGTAGTAAGTTTTTGTTTATTTTTTAGGGCTATTCAAAATTCAGACAAATTTATCCAGAATGAGTAGGTCTTCAGATGTTGTTCCAGAAAATCAAGATATATACACTATTTGTTATGTAATATTTATAATATACGGTGTTTAATCAAAATCGTTAGGGCTATGCTTCAGAAAAGCATTTTGAGTTATGTTGCCCACAGACACACACACACATATGGACCTTTTTGTAAAAATGATTTTTTTTTGGATTCAGGGGGACCCAAAACATGTATTTCCGTTGAAACCTCGGTATCGAATTTTTGGGTGTATCATAATACCTTCTCTATACAGTATGTACATAGTACGTGTAGAGAAAGTAAAATGCATTAAGATGCCGTTACAAAAACCATGCATTAAACGAAATAGTGTGTTAATGTATTATAAATTATTATAGCTCCATGACACGACAGCTCATAAGGAACCTTGGCCTACCGTCCGGCCGCTGCGTCCCCCGCCAATATTGGAGGGTGGGACGTGGTCAGCGCCCCTCCCGGCCGGTTAATGCGGTCTCCATCAAGTAGCTCCTCAATTGGCCCCTAGGGACTTCATAAGTCTGAGTGCACCCTGGACAAGGTCTTCCAGCAAGTGAAAAATCCCCACGCCAGTACTGGGAATCGAACGCAGGTCTTCCGCTTGGCAAGCAGCAACGCTACCATCGCGCCAGAACAGCTTGAGAAAGTCACGTGAGTGTAACACATCAGACTTTTATACTAAAGCTCGTCTTTAGGCAGTTTCATTTGACGGTTAAATAGGGCACGATTATTTTAATTTTTGCACGTTTCATTTGTTAAATGTGTCACAAGCTAACACTTTTAAAGAATCAAAGATGAATGCCATATTTGTCCAGCTGTGGCCCAAATTTGAGGCGAAGGGGAAACAAAAAACGCGGCCCTTTTAGTTAATTATTATCGGCTGGACTTTACCGAGGACGGTCGCGGTTGATGAATATTTGAACAGCGCGTTCGAATATAGTTGAAATAATACCCGGTAGGGGAGAAGGAGCTGGCCATGGGGGAAATCGAATCAGGGGTGAAATTCATTTCCTGGATAAACTGTGCGACTGTTTGTCTTGTGATGAGAAATTTTCCACTCGAGTAACAACCTTTCCTGGGAGAAGTTGTTTATCTTTCATGTTTTACATGTGTGCGTTGACGCTTCAAATGCTCGTCATAACACCTTTAAATTAACGAGACTGCCACACCATGTAAACACAAGGCCTTGTTTTGGAAACAAACGTTTCTCTCTTCCCACAGTGCTAGGCCTGCATGCGGTAGGTCTCGTGTTCCAATACCGCTCGTCGGCAACCTCGCTTTCGGCTTTTACTTTGTTACTTTCTCTACACGTACTATGTACATAGTGTATAGAGAAGGTATTGTATTGCACCCAAAAATTCGATACCAACATTTCACCGAAAATATATGCTTTAGGGTCCCCTTTATCCAAAAAAATATGATGTGCTCCATTCACATGACTTTCTCTACATCTTTGCAACAAATTGTTGTTAAAAAGCTTATGTTTCTATATACTTCATGTTAGTCGAGAAAGAATTAGCAGAAATAGTTTTTTTTTACTTACTACCTTGTAAGTAGAAGCAAAATAAGGGAAACCATAGATCAAAGTGATAGTTGCTATGTGACTGAAGTTCCTTTGTTTGTATGGATAGGAGTTGACGAATTCATGTATGGGAATGGTATAAGTTTTTCAAAGCTGAAACCAAAACCAACGAATACCTTAAAAACGATCACCTCAACGAAAAAGTGTATATAACATAACTTTTGTGTTTTAATGTGCTCTACATTTTCTGTATGGTAAGTTTGTATCCATCTTTTACGGTTTAGCAGATATTCAAAATTCCGTAAAATTCATTCAGAATAAAGTAGTCTTCAGAGGCTGTTCCCAAAAAATTCAAGATATACATTTTACTTGTCAAATACATATCTGTAATATACGATATTTTAATCAAAATTGTAGAGCCATTTTTTATAAAATCAGAATTTGTGAAAAAGTTCCATGTAAAGGGTAGTTTGGTGTGGGGGATTTTCTTGAAAATCTTCGTGTCGCATTCTTGGAAGATACCAAACCTAAATACCAAAATTGGTTTTTAACGGACTTTTCGTTTTTCAGCTATGCTGTCCACAGACACATGGACCTTTTCGTAAAAATGCTTTTTTGGGGGGGAGGGATTCAGGGGGACCCAAAACATGTATTTCCGGTGAAATCTCGGTATTGAATTGTTTGTCCAGTTCTATATTGAACCTAAAAGACCGCTTAGCTTTGCTCAGAGGCCTCTTTATCATGTTTGAGGTTCTTTCACGTGACGTAAGCTTACGACACGCGATCAGCGGCTTTACAACCCGTGGGTATATAAGGCTAGCATGGTCATCACTGCACCACGGATAGCGACGTAGATATCACTCCAAATACACGTTTTAGGATCCCATGTATCCAAAAAATCTGATTTCATCTCACACGACTTTCTTTACCTTTTCTGCAACAAAATATTCTTTCAAAACTCATTCTCAACCAAAAAGTAAAAATTGACTTCATGTAACTAAATTATAACGAAAGTTATCAACACAAAACTGTATTTACAAAGTTACACTACCTTATTCTATTTCTCAACCTAATCTCCATTCTGCCTAGATATTTATTGTCACGTGGTACCAGTTTTCTATGCCGATGCTAAAATTTTCTTCCGCCAAAAAAATTATTGTTTTTTTTTAATACACAAAATGCTCAGCCAATCGAATTTTATAGTCAAATAACACAAGTGTATAGTGATAATGCAATGAACGAGTCTTCAGTGAGGAAATGACACATAATTTACGAGTAATCAAGGAAGAACCAGTGTGTACGATAAAGACCGGAGTGGAAGTTCATCAATCGTTATGGAGGTGTTGAAAGAAAATGCTGATAAAAGAATTATCAAAAACTGGTGTTTCACTTTGGTCACCATACATGGCTTTTTGATTGCAAATATTTTTCGCAACCGGTGAAAACCTCAACATCTTGGCTCAGATCTTTAGCGGTGGAAGAGTATAACGGTATCACATGACAATCAATGCCTTTTAGCAATGACGATTACATTGAGAAATATAGTAAGCCACTGTAACTTTGTAAATAAAGTTTCTATTATTTATATAGCCCCCTTTAACATCTAAGGTCATATCGGGGGCTTTGCATTAGAAACAACTCCTTGTTTGTAGGTTCTTTGCGTTTCGTTTAAATTGTTTTATTTTCCTCAATCACACACATACATGCTTCTAGACTCTGTGGGGGGATAGGAACAATTCTGGTTAAAGAATAAATTCCCCGCCCGAGTCGGGAATCGAACACTGCAACTCCAGGTGAGAAATCAGCTCGTTGACTTCGCGACCACGGAGACAGCATAAATAAAGTTTTGTTATTGTTCAGTTATGGCAAGAGGTTCGTTTTTTTTTACTTTCTCTATACACACTATATACATAGTGTATAGAGAAGGTATTGCACTCCACCCAAAATTTGATACCGAGATTTCACCGGAAATATATGTTTTAGGGTCCCTACTATCCAAAAAAAGCATTTTCACAAAAAGGTCCGTGTGTGTCCGTGTGTCCGTGTGTCTGTGAACACGATAACTCAAAAACGAAAAGAAACTTGATATTTAAGTTTAGTATCTTCCAGGAATGCGACACGAAGATTTTGAGAAAAATCCCCCCACCCACAACTACCCTTTACATGGAACTTTTTTCGAAAATTTTTACTCTCTCAAAAATGGCTCAAACGATTTTGAGTAAAATTTCGTATACTAAATATATTTACCTGACAAATAAAATGTATATCTTGAATTTTCTGGGAATAGCCTCTGAAGATTGTTTATTCTGGTTGAATTTTACTGAATTTTGAATAACTGCTAAACCGTAAGAGATGGAAAAAACTTAATATACAAAAACTGTAGAGCACATTAAAACACACAATTTATGTTATATACATTTTTTTCGTGGAGTTCGTGTTTTTTAGACATTGCTTATTTTTGGATTCTGCTATGAAAAACGTATTCATTTCTCATACAGGAATTTGTCAACTGCAGTCCATACAAACAAAGGAACTTCATTGACATAGCAACCAGCTTTTGACTATCACTTTAACCTATGATACTCCCATATTTCGCTTCTACTTACAAGGAAGCAAGTAATAAGACTATTTCTGCTAATTTTTTCTGATGAGCATAAAGTAAATAGAAGTATAAGCTTTTTAAGAATAATTTGTTGCAGGGATATAGAGAAAGTCATGTGAATAATACACATCAGATTTTTTGAATCATCTTCGATGTGCTTCATGCTAATCAAGATAAACATTACCGGAAGGGTGATAGAGTTAGACTAAACAGTTCAATGTCTTTGACCACGGATTTCCCAGCCTCTAGCTATTGCTCTACCACTGAGTTACCATGGCAACATACCGGCACGACATTAGATTCCTCAACTGACTATGTTTCCTGGTAAAGCACTAGGGAACTGACCCCGGCTAGAGGCCGGGAGATCCGTGGTTCAATCCCGGTCTATGCCATTGACTTTTTCAGTCTCACTCAACCTATTCAACTCCTGTCCTACACACGACTTGTGTGAAGAAACAATTAAATGACCAGGAGCTGTGTCGTTACTTACTTCCTTATAATTAGGAGGAAAATAAGGAAATGCACTAGTCTTAAGCGATAGTCAGATCTTTTAAACGCTGTCACTATGAGATATACAATTGAAATTGTGTTCTCTTTCCACAGCCATGACTAAAGAAGCAGAAATATGAAAGGAATGGCAAATCTGCGTTTTAAATAAGTATTTTAGAACTGAAACCAGTAACAAGGAATCTCAGAAATGGTGAACTCTACAACAAAAATCCGATGTGTTGCATTCACATGACTTTCTCTATCTCCTCTACAAACGATTCTTACAAAGGTTTTTCTTCTGTCTAGTTCATAATCGAGATAAACATAAACACGATTCTGACAAAGCTTGGTACGTTGGGCTTACAGTATAACTTAAGTTACAAGTTACTTTAACCTTTATTTTAAATCGGTATTTCCAATCCATAACACACGAACAGCCATTCTTTGGCCCGTAAAAACACAACTTTATCCACTTGCTCTAAGAGATACAACAAAAACAACGAGCTCGCCTGGGTAGTGTGGTGGTAGCGTTTCTGCCTCATATACAAAAGGTCGTGAGCTCGAATCTCGTTTAGGATGAGCTACCCGGATAAGATTTTTTCGGGGGTTTCCCTTATTATAAGAATACGAATGTCGAGGATTTTTAAGCTGCATGAACCCTGCGATCTTTTAAGCATCATTTCACCAATGTTATTCATCGTCCGATATATCCAATCAGGTTGAAGGACGTTAAGCTACAAAAAAAAAAAAAAAAAAAAAAAATATATATATATATATATATATATATATATATATATATATATTGATCAGCTTGCTTCTGTTGAGCCAAACGATTGCAAAAGTTTTAAAACAGCTTACGTCTTCAAAACACAGTCCTTACGATGTTTTCAAACCCTTTTCATTATTTGAGCAATGTGTGATTGTTTCACGGGAGTATTATAAGAACACATTTGTTGCCCGGCAGTGTACCTCTGATATTAAGTAAGAAGGTATGGCCGAGCGCCACCGTTTCTTCTGCAGGAGCAGACATCATCCTTACCGCCGTGTGAATCTCTCCCAGGGGGCAAGGGTCTGCTCCTCTTCCAACCAACTTACGACTTAACTTGTAACACAACACGCTCCCTGGTGAGAGATCGCACTGCTAATTAGGCCTAAAGGTAACGCCGAGACGCCCACAACAAAGTTTACTTCTTCTCGTATATCTCTGTTAAGAATTAACACGGTGCTTGTTTTGAATAATGTGGTCCACAGGGGTATGTTAATATAGGGCCCCGAGTTCTTGTAGCAAACTTTTGAATTGCCAAGCTGCTCCGCAAAGTGTAAATATAGCCTGGAGAATTTTAAATTCCATATGTGTTAACGTAATACTTTAAATTGGGTTAGGGGTGATACATTACCAAATGGACAGTTTTGGACTGAACGATAGCTCCTGTATCTATAATTGGTGAGAAATTATCTCGTGATTGACATTCCTGCTGCCACGTAGCTGTCTCGGTACACTGTTGCCTATTTACTCGCTGCCCGACTGCAGCGCCACATGCTCTACTTCCTGTAAAATGCCTTCTTTCCATGCATTTTCTATCACAAAGTATATTCCTAAGAGCACGACCCAGTGAATATCTATAATTGGTCGAAACTGATTACAAGTCTTTTTTTTTTCTTCTTTTTTTGTAGCTTAAGGTTCTTTAACCTAGTTGGTCATATCGGACGATGAATGATATTGGTGAAATTATACTCAAATGATCTCGGGGTCCATGCAGCTTAAAGTTATTCGACATTTGTCTTCTCAGGATAAGAGAAAACCCAGAAAAAAACCTTATCCGGGTAACTCACCCTAAGCGAGATTCGAACTCACTACCTTTTGAATGTGAAGCAGACACGCTGCCACCCCACTACCAAGGCGGGCTTGATTACAATTAAATAAGTAAGATTAATAATGCAATACTTTCTGAGTGCAAATCAACTTTTATGTTTAACTACAGCCCTTGCCTTGTGACTGACACTCCTGCTGACATAAGGCTGTCTCGGTACGCTGCCATATTTACTCCCTGTCTTGTCTGCAGCGCTACAAGTTCCACTGCTTCCTCTAAAATGCCTTTTTCCCCTGCATTTTCTAGCACAAAAAATAACCCTGAGAGCATGAGATAGCGTGTACCTATAACTGGTGAGAAATTACCTTGTTAACATTCCTGCTCACATGTTGCTGTTTCGGTATACTGTTGCCATAATTACTCGCTGTCTGTCTGCAGCGGCACAGATCCACTGCTTCCTTTAAAATTTCTTATTTCCATGTACTTTCTATCACAAAGTATAATCCGAAGAGCACGGCACAGCGTACCACTAAATTGGTGATTGACATTCCTTCTAATACGTGGCTGTTTCGATACGCTTTTGCCATATTTACTTGCTGTCTGCACCGTCTGTTCCACTACTTGCTCTAAAATGCCTTCTTTCCATGCATTTTCTATCACAGTTCTCGTTTGTTGAACTACTTTTCCTCATTTCTCACTAAATACCTAGCATATCCTTTCAACATTGGGTCCTGTACTTCACTAAACCTAAAAGATTTATTATTTCGGCTAACATAACCTCAACTCGTTTATCACGGCTGTAACACATTTTCAAAACACTTGTGATAGTTCTAGAGTGAGAACAAGAGCAATGTCTGTGATATATGAAAGGTAGTAATGAATATAAATATAAATTCTTACGGAATCACTGTGTACAACACAACCCAATTTTTCACAGAATGAAATAAAACAATCAAATCAGTTATGCAAGAGAATGCTCTCGTAAATTTCCACTGAACCCGTAGATGTTGCAACGCCGATGACGTGATGTCTCTGACGGTTATGTATTCTTACACTATGATTGGTCAGCAACCTGATGACACGCCCCACAAATGTCAATCACAAAGTCATTTATCACCGACCGTACTCCCACATTCATTTTGGATATGTCATGTATTTTATCAGTTCAGTTCTGGCAGATATGAGTGCATAAAACGGTAGTTTCCTGCTCATTAAGAATACATTTTACTCCTTATACTCGTATAGTAAGTAGGGGAAGTGCTGTGTTCTACCTAAAACTACAGATTTTGAGATCCACTGAAAAATATCATTTTAAATAGCGCCTATACGTTGGTGTGAAAAGCATCACTTAAGAAGAGAATTTCGTGTACACATGAAACGCGATTGTGAAATTTGGAACATCTGCAGTATGTAAAATATTTTGTTAAAATTTGTACCAATTTATTTCATACAATTATAGTGATGTTGCCAAATTACAAAAAAATCTAATGTGTTCCATTCATATGACCTTCTCTACATTTCTACAATAAATGATTGATAATAAACGTATTCATCTATTTACTTCACGCTAATCTAGAAAAAAAAAGTACCAGAAATAGTCTTATTACTTGCTTCCTTGTAAGTAGAAGCGAAATAAGGGAGTACCATAGGTTAAAGTGATAGTCAAAAGCTGGTTGCTATGTGACTGAAGCTCCTTTGTTTGTATAGACAGGAGTTGACAAAATCCCGTATGAGCAAAGTATGTTTTTAAAGCTGAAACAAAAGCAAAGAATGTCTAAAAAAACGATCAACTTCACCAAAAAAGTATTTAATATAAATTGTATGCTTTGGTGTGCTCTACATTTTCTGTATGGTAAGGTTTTGTCTAAGTCTTACGGTTTAGCAGCTATGTAAAATTCCTTAATATTCATCCAGAATAAAGTAGCCTTAGAGGATAGTCCCAGAAAGTTCAGGATATACATTTTATTTGTCACGTAAATATCTTTATTATTCGATATTTTAATCAAAATCGTTAGTTCCATGTAAACGGTAGTTGGTATTGGGGGAATTTTCTTGAAAATGTTCTTGTCACATCCTTGGAAGATACCAAACATAAATACCAAGTTTGGTCTTTAACGGACTTTCGTTTCTTAGCTATGCTGCCCACAGACACACATACATACACATAGACACACACACAGACAGACACATATAAAAATTATTTTTTTTGGATTCAGGGGGTAACAAACCATGTATTTCCGGTGAAATCTCAGTATCGAATTTTTGGGTGCATTACAATACCTCTCTATACACTATGTACATAATACGCATAGAGAAAGTAAAAAAAAAGAACATTGATACAATAATCAGGACATTTTTTCAGAATGTAGAAATTCTGCTAGTATTTTGGTGATGTCATCTTTTGTTTTGTCTCGTTCTCGTGCGATGTTCTTGTGTAAGTTCTTGACGTTTTCCAGTATTTCTTCATCGTGGGTGTTCGGAATTCTTTTAGCGTTGGTGTTATATTTATGACTCTTTTGATGATTTCGGAAAGTTGACTTCTTAGGTGTTCTTGTCTTTTCTCATTGGCTGTTTGAATTTCCTGGATGCAGTCGGCGGTTTGATTGGTGTTGAGGTTCTGTGAAGCTTTTGGTGTCTTTCGTGAGTTGTTCAAGGGAGTTGTTCGGTTGTTCGGCGTGTGTTTCTGTGTTTTTGTTGAGCTTGTTTATGGCAGTTGGAGATCTTGAGGTTTAATCTGGAATTCATTGATGTTCGTGTGGAGTTGGTGTAATGCCATTAGTAGTTCTCTATTTGATTCTTCTTTTGTGATGTGGGCTTTTTCTCTCTTGTGTGTTGTTTTGTTGTGATGTCAGCGGGGTCTGCGCTGATTGCTTCGGTTATGATGGTCCTCTGGCAGTTAGGTTGTGAGTTTCATGTTGCTGTTTTCTGATTGGATGAGTTCCTAGTGAAGCCTGCTGTGGTTGGTTGAGTTGTGGAGTTGGATTTTCTGTTAAGTTGAGATATGTGTGCTTCTTTTGTTACTAGTATTCTTCGGTGAGTTGTTGTGTTCGTGCACCTTGTCGAGACTAGTACGGGCAGCAGACTTGTCCGGTGTAGTGGTCATTTCGGTGGTCCGTGGCGCAGTATCGGCGGCGTCTGGTTAGGTCCTGTGGTCTACAGCTGGTTGGGGTGGTCGGTGCTCCTCAGTAGTGGCAGCGTGGAGTTGATGTGCAGTGTTCGGTGGTGTCTCCGCAAGGTGGAGTCCAGGTGGTGTGGCCTTCTTCAATCAGGACTTCTTTTCCGTGGAATGAAACCCTTGTTTGAAGTGCTACGGCATGTTGTTCGGCGTCGTGGAAGATGAGGTGGATGAGTGGTGTCGGTTCTCTATTGTTGTGGATGCGGACGGTATTCACAAGAGCCAGGCCAGATATACTGAGCCTGCTGGCAGCTGGGGATGCACGCCGACCGCTACTGTGCTAAAGCGCCTAAAACGGCTGGGAGAGTCCCTCGCTGGTGTTGTAGAGGTGTTCAGAGTGGTGTTTGTTTGTGGTGTTGAGGTCTGTTCTTCGCTGGGTGTTGGTGTGTGTGCGTGCGAGATCTGGTAGGCTCGAGGTGAGCCTAGGTGTAGTTGCTGTGTACCTACCCTGGTAAGGGTTTAACCACAGGAATGAGGTGAAGGTTAAGGTTTTGTATTTTGAGGTTTCGGGTGATGATGTTAAGGAGGTAACGCTAGCTAGACTCCTCGAACGGTTGCATTTTCAGGAACAGCTTCCTTTCCTCTGCTCCGCTGGTGTTTAATTTGACAAGAATTGTTTTGTTGAATAAATTTTGATTGACCACTCCCAATTATGGGACGGGGGAGTACTTGGTTCAGCTATTTCTCTGTTGGCTGGAAGGTGTTAGTGTGAAAGTTTCTGCTTCATTTTTCGGTGGTGTTGCTCTTAAGGAGGAGTTTGATACTGAGTTCCCTGTTGCGGAGTGTTGTGATTCGTTGTTGATATCTTCATTTGTTGTGGTGTTATTTCTTCTTCTACTCTTCCCCATGATGAATTATTTTCTTGTGGTGTCTTCCAGCAAACATGAGGTGGTTCACGCTCACGACAGTTGGCAGGCTGAGGGCAGCCCGATGGTGTCTTAGACGTGCACCTATTCTTTAGAGAACTTAACCACGTTATGACGGGAGTGTGGGGTTTGCAGGATGGCGGGTGAGAGATGGGGTTGTGGACTGACAGGAGGAGGCAAGTATTGCTCCTCGACGGTTGCCTATTATGGTGCAACGGTCCTTGTGCACCGCTGGTGCGATGACTATTCAAAAAAGTTGTCTTTTGAGGTTTTAATTTTGATGTTCAAGCAACTCTTGAAGGATTGTAAGGAGCTTAGCCGTAGCAGCTGTTGGAGGTGCTCCTCCGTTACCAGGGATACCCGCAAGCCATGTGAGGAAGCCGGTATCGCCTGAAGCGGCGGCTTGTGGGATTGTAATCCCAAAGAGACCTAACGAGGGTGCTCCGATGGAATGGTAACCCTTCGCTGAATTTTATTGCCCGACGCCTAATCTCGTCCTCCAGGTATGGTAGACCAGAGGCTTCGTGCAGGAGTCTCGTAGGAAAGCCACGAGGCACAGAATAGATAGCCCACAGGCATCTATTCTGTACCCGCTGAAGTGCCATGCCCCAGATCTCACAGGCGTAGATTAACAAGAGGACTATGAGAGCCCTCAAAAGGCGCAACTTAAGGGGAACCGGCATCGTGGACTTCAGCATCGGGTACAAGGAGGCCGTACCTCCGTAGCCCCGACACCTCAGTTCCCTGATGTGCTCCCCAAAAGTGACGCCCTTGTCAAGCTTCTCCCCCAAGTAGCTTATGGTGTCCGTCCGTTGTATCCTTCGTTTGAGGTACGTGAATGTAGGGAAGTTTGCGGGAAAGCGGCGCTTGGTGAAGAGGATAGCGTGGCTTTTCTCCGAATTGATGGACAACCGCCAACGCTCGCACCACTCTTGGAGGAGGCGGAGGTGTCTCTGAACGGGGTTGAAGGCTCTGCGTGGGTTTTTGTTCGTACAGAATAACAGCACGTCATCAACATACTGGGCTATGTTGACTTGCTGCACTGTTGGTAGGTCGGCCATGTAGGCGCTGAAAAGCGTGGGGATAGTACAGAGCCTTCGGGGACTCCGCCTCTTATTGGCCCAAGTGTTCATTTGTGTCCCGCTACTGAAACAACAACAGATCTGTGTTTGAGGTATGAGTGTATGATGTGTGTCGGGAGCTCCAGACTGAGTTTGTGGAGCAGACCCGCGTGCCAGGTCGTAGAGAAGGCCTTCTTCACGGCCAACGAGTAGGCTGGGCAGCTTCGATATTTAATATAGGTGTCGATCTGGTACAGTGACATCTGGTGGTAGAAGCCGGACTTGATGGACATCTGTCTTCTTCTTGCGTGTCCTTGGTGACCTCTGGTAGAAAATTCCGGAACTGTCTTTTGCTTGGCTTACAGTTTGTATTGTTTTAAAATGGCATCTGCTGGTGGTATTTCAAAGTTAACCAAATTATGCTATTACTATGAATGAACATTTTTTCCCAGATATCCAACTCAGAGGGAGTATTAATAGCTTTCAGTAAATTGATTTCCTGTCTCATTTCGTTGTTGGTTTTTCAGAAATGATTGGCTACTGCTGATTCAGTTTACTCGTAATATTTCTTTGATGTTCCTTTAGGCGAACTTTCAAGCTTCTCATTGTTCTGCCAATGTAAAATTTATCACAGCCATTTATTTAATATATACCAGCTTTATTTAACTTATTCACCGTTTATCAAGCATCATTTTAATATATTTTTCAAATTGAATTTGCTGCAAGTGTTACATTTATACTTATCAAATACTGTTTACTTTCTCTATATGTACTATGTACGCAGTGTATAGAGAAGGTATTGCACTCCACCAAAAAATTCGATACCGAGGTTTCACCGGAAATATATGTTTTAGGGTCCCCTGTATCCAATTAAAAGTATTTTTAGGAAAAGGTCCGTGTGTGTCAGTGTGTCCATGCATCCGTGTGCCTGTGAACACGATAACTCAAAAACGAAAAGTCGGTAAAATACCAAACTTGGTACTTAAGTTTAGTATATTCCAGGGATGAGACACGAAGCTTTTGAGAAAAATCCCATTACCCTAAACTACCCTTTATATGGAACATTTTTCGAAAATTTTGGTTTTCTAAAAATGGCTCTAACGATTTTGATTAAAATATCGTATATTAAAGATATTTACCGACAAATAAAATGTATATTATCGAATTTTCTGGGAATACTTTTTGTGGATCAATTTTACGGAATTTTGCATAACTGCTAACCCGTAAGAGATGGACAAAAACTTACCACACAAGTGTAGAGCACCTTAAAACACACAATTTATGTTATATACATTTTTTTCGTGGAGCTGATTGTTTTTGAGATATTCCTTGCTTTTGGTTTCAGCTATAAAAAACTTAATACTTTTCTCATACAGGACATTGTGAACTCGTGTCCATACAAACAAAGGAACTTCAGTCACAGTGCAATCAGCTTTTGACTATCAGTTTAACCTATAAAAGACCCTTTATTCGTTTCTACTTACAAGGGAGCAAGTAATAAAAATATTTCTGCTAATCAGCATGAGATAAATTGAAGGATAAGCTTTTTAACAATAATTTGTTGCATTGATATAGAGAAAGTCATGTGAATGGAACACATCAGATTTTTTAAACTGTGCAAACAATTTTCTGTTCATCATAAAGAATCTTAAACAGAAGGTATTTTAATCAAAATCGTTGGTTCATTTATGGGGAAAACAACATTTTAAAAAGTTTTTTCCATGTATTTTGGGGTGGGGGACTTTTTTTTTAATCTTCGTGTTGCCATCCTAGGAAGATACTAAACTGAAAAGCCAAGATTGGTATTTAGTCGACTTTTCATTCTTGACCAAACCTGTCGAGGGACATACACGGACAGTTTTTTAAAAAATGCATTTTTCGCAAACAGGGGACCTTAAAACAAATTTCCGGTGAAATTCGACATCAAATATTTGCATGGAATACATACCGGAAACAGCCTGAGCCATCCCCGAATGATAATAGGTTTGAAGAACGCACCCATATGATTTAGAGAATCAAAACATCTGATGTGTTCATTCACATGACTTTCTCTACATCTTTGCAACAAATTATTGTTAAAAAGCTTATACTTCTATTCACTTCAGGCTAATCGAGAAAAATAAGTAGAAATAGTCTTATTACTTGCTTCCTTGTAAGTAGAAGGGAAATAAGGGGGTACCATAGGTTAAAATGAAGTCAAATGAGACTGAAGTTCATTTGTTTGTGTGTAAAACAATTGACAAATTACCGTATAAGTTAAGTATAAGTTTTTTAAAGCTGAAACAAAGACAAGGAATATCTAGAAAAACAATGAACTTCATGAAAGAAATGTATATAACATAAATTGCGTGTTTTAACGAGCTTTACGTTTTTTGTGTGGTAAGTTTTTGTCCATATCTTAGGGTTTAGACGCTATGTAAAATTTCGTAAAATTCATCCAGAATAAAGTTGTCTTCAGCGACTATTCTCAGAAAGTTCAAGATATACATTTTATTTGTCAGATAAATATCTTTAATATACGATATTTTAAACAAAGTCGTTAGAGCTATTTTTGAGAAAATAAAAATTTTTAAAAATGTTCCATGTAAAGAGTAGTTTGGCGTAAGGGGATTTTTCTCGAAATCCTCGTGTCGCATCCCTGGAAGATACTAAACCTAAATACCAAGTTTGGTATTTTACCGACTCTTCGTTTTTGAGTTATGTTTATAGACACATTGTCTCACACACACGTAACTTTTTGTGAAAATGCTTTTCTTGGATACAGGGGCTCCTGAAACATATATTTCCGGTGAAATCTCGGCATCGAATTTCTGGGTGATGTGCAATACCTTCTCTATACACTATGTACATAGTACGTGTAGCGAAAGTAAAAAAGAGAAAAGGTTCAGGTTTTGGAAATGCTGGCAGACCACGATGAAGGCGGGCTAAGCCCATTGTTCTACATCTTGGATGATGACACTAATTTGCAGTGCCCTCTGCACCTCTTCATTATTCCGTGGCAGCAATTAAAAACAATAAAAGAGAGAGGGAAATAATTGGAGCGTTGTTCAACTGTCTGTAATTACGTGTTGTAATTGGGAAGTGATATCTTCCTTTGTTCCAGCAGAGTGGCTGTTGTTTAGTGTTTGTGTCCTTCCTTTGTCAGCTTGCGAGTTGCCCTTTATTATCTGCATGACCTCTGTGTGTGAATGTTACAGAAGGGTATTCCACACTGCAGTTGTGGGCTTCCTGTACGACAAGCCCCTGGAGAATAGGATGCGATGAGTGTATTTTAAGAGGGTGGCCGACTTCCGTATTGGAAGAGAGCCGCCGTGGAGGGTCCCTCTCTTTTCACACGTACTTCATCTCGATGAGGGGGGCACCAGAAGTTCGTGGCTAGGTCTCGGACAGACCACCTGAGTCAAAAGACAACCACCAGCGAGATCCCGCGGCGAGAGCTGTATTTGTAATGCGCAGTCACCTCCACGGAATGTTGCCTCTTCCTCAGGTCTCGTTGACATTTACAACGCTAAAAGAGACCAGTTGAGATGAAATGAAGGGACATAAGACCATATAGCCCGCCTGGGTAGTGTGGTGTTAGCAAGTCTGCCTCACATTCAAAAGGTCGTGAGTTCGAATCTTGTTTAGGGCGAGTTACCCGGATAAGGTTTTTTCGGGGTTTTCCCTTATCCTGAGAAGACGAATGTGGAGTAAATTTAAGCTACATGGACCCTGAGATCATCTGAGCATAATTTCACCAATTTCATTCATTCATCATCCGATATGACCAACCAGGTTAGAGGACGTAAAAAAAAAAAAAAAAAAAAAAAAAAAAAAAAAAAAAAAAAAAATGTAGCAAGGCGAGAATGCAGATTTTGGTTCAGTTTTAGACTGAGCTATTCCTATTGGTTACGGAGACAATATGGCCACATGATAGGTGAATGACAAATTTAGAGATTGCGTCGAGGTTAGGCTACGTTAGGTTAGGTGTGTGTAAATGAACTGGATCAAAATAAGGGGTAAACATGGAGATTCTGAAAATCATCTCTACTTTCTATTGGGAAATGCACAGTCTTCCATTCGTTTTGTCTGCTTGCGCATGCGCAGCCAGTGGCAAGAGTTTGAACTAAAATCTGTAATGTCGCTGTAGCGAGAACTGCCACCTTTCTCCCCAGGTACCCGTCAAGTAACGAACTACCGTCCATCTTATACACCGGCCCACCTAACACTCACAAGGTACGTAAGTATTCACGCCACTTACACGCGTCAACCTGTCCAGGAATGCAATGGAACAACCTCGGTGGGAGTGACATATACCAGGTTGTGTATACTAGCTTTCCAGGTTAGTGTCGGAGGACATTGAGGCGATTCACTACTTGCTCCATCTCTGACGGATATTTGACCACTGCCACGTCGAGTCCAACTCAATCCCAACAGCTTCAATGCTGTAAGGGTCTCAGATGTTCGACCCGAATACTTCCGATGTCCCTTTATTTGATTCCAACTGGCCTCCTGCAGAGCTGTAAGTGCTGGATACGGCAGAGGCGTCCTACCGTGGAGGTGACTGCACTTTGGAAATACAGCTCTCGGTGGGAGAAGAGATTCAGAGGAATATAGAATCCTCTGCAGCATTCGCCTAGTGTCCCGAAAAACCATGGGACAGAGAGGTCTGCCGCGGGGAACCGAACCCTCGACCTTCCGAATACCAGTCCCAGACGAAACGCTTCAGTCAGCTGGCTCGGTTCTAAAATCCTGCATTTGGTATCCAAAACTTTTTAAAGCTATGAATGTGCGTTTTGGTCATAAAATATAATTTTCGTGTTTGAAAATTGAAAACATAAGTATAAATAAGTAAAAACTATGACAATATTAATTTATTGTTTCTCTGTAAACATGTACAACAAATTTTATTTGTGTAACAGAAAAACTGAAATGCCAGGTTGGTAGGTTGAACCCTCAAATATCCTCTCTGGATTCTTGATATGTAAGTTAATCATTCTGAACATATATTTAGTAATGTAAGCTAAATTTACAATTTGTTTATTAATTATCATGCCTACAAGCACTGTAAGAGTTTGAGAGGTCATTAATACTTAACAGTACAATTAGGAAATGACGTAACACTCAAGACATGTGCTACTTCAAGTAAAGAATCTATTGCAAAATTATTAACAAAAGAGTGTATAAGAAGGCTTTGTTCATATAATTGAGATGTAGCCTTTCATTTGTTCACATCGAGAATTCATTTTTACTTTTTCTAAATGCACTATGTACATAGTGTATAGAGAATGTATTGCACTCCACCAAAAAATTCGATACCAAGATTTCACCGGAAATATATGTTTTAGGGCCCCTGTATCCAAAAAAAAGTATTTTCAGAAAAAGGTCCGTGTGTGCGTCCGTGTGTCTGTGAACACGATAACTCAAAAACGAAAAGTCGGTAAAATAGCAAACTTGGTATTTAAGTTTAGTATCTTCCAGGGATGCGACACGAAGATTTTGAGCAAAATCCACCCACCCCAAACTACCCTTTACATGGAACTTTTTTCGAAAAAATGGCTCTAACAATTTTGATTAAAATATCGTACATTAAAGTTATTTACCTGACAAATAAAATGTATCTTTTGAATTTTCTGGGAATAGCATCTGAAGACTACTTTATTCTGGATGAATTTTTCGTAACTACTAAGCCGTAAGAGATGGACAAAAACTTAACCCAACGGTTAAAACACACAATTTATGTTATATACATTTTTTTTTCGTGAGTTGATCGTTTTTGAGATAATCCTTTTTCTTGGTTTCAGCTTTGAAAAACTTATACTTTTCTCATACAGGAATTTGTCAACTCCTGTCCATACAAACAAAGGAACATCAGTCACATAGCAACCAGCTTTTGGCTTTCACTTTAACCTATGATACTGCCTTATTTCGCTTCTACTTACAATAAAGTAAGAAATAAGACTAGCCCGCCTGGGTAGTGTGGTGGTAGCGTGTCTGCTTCACATTCAACAGGTCGTGAGTTCGAATCTCGCTTAGGGTGACTTACCCGGATAAGGTTTTTATTGGGGTTTTCCCTTATCCTGAGAAGATGAATGTCGAGTAACTTTAAGCCCCATGGGCCCCAAGATCATTTGAGCATCATTTCACCAATCTCATTCATCGTCCGATATGACCAACCAGGTTAAAGGACGTTAAACTACAACAAAAAAACTATTTCTGCTAATTTTTCTCGATTAGCCTGAAATAAATAAAAGATAAGCTTATTAACAATAATTTGTTATAGAGATATAGAGAAAATCATGCGAATGGAACACATCAGATTTTTTAATAAAATATTGAAAAGTAATATTGATTTCTTATTGTTTTTTTAGTTTGATCAAGTGTTTCAAAATGTAACCACGAACTGTAAGTTACTTATCAGATCTCGTATTCCCAATATACATTCTCCACCTGATAAGTATAACTTACAGTTCTTAGTACGCAATATACTATATCCTCTCCTCTGCTGCTGTCTTCTCAATTTTTTTCTTCCTGCATTGCTGTTTTTCTTCTACGAAACTTTGTTTTCTTTCCTTTGCATTATGTGAATGAGATTTTGTTAAACTGAAGCTTTTCTTGCCAAGTTCAGTACACTTACAGTTACGTTTGGGAATTTTTAAATTATTTTATGTAAGTTAAATTTAAATCTGGATTTTCTTGTTGCGATTTTTCAAGAAATTTCAGTGTTACATACCCTTAAAACATAAAATATGACATTTACTCTCCCGAATTATATCAGTAAAATGTTATTCTGTATACATCGCTTAGTTTTGGAGATATCCCACAGTCTCAGGTTAAATGGTCCATCCTGTATACAGGGTGTTTCAAAACGACACCAAACCTTGCTGGTCATACCGTGCGTGATACGTGAATATACTTTTCAGCTCTAAATTTGGCACATACAAAAGCTGCCATAAAATCACCATGGATTAGGCAGTCGTACAAAAACAGATGTCACGTGCCTGTGCCACTCCAAGAGAGATGTCGATTGGTAGCGAAGGTCCCAGTCGCGTAATAATTAATGGCGTGTTATTTATGGACGCTCTTTAACTGCAGCGTCCCGTTCTATATTGGGCGTGAAAGACCGCTTAATTTTGCTCAGAGGCTTCTCTATCAGGCTTGAGGTTCTTTTACGTGCCGTAAATCTACGACACGGGACCAACGGCTTTACTTCCCTTCCGAAGGAAGCCATGCTGAGGTTTTTTACGCCCGAAAAAATCCTTCGTCCTCCGCCGGGTTTGAACCCGCGACCTTGGGTATATGAAGTTAGCATGGTAACCATTACACCACGGAGGGCGACTCCCAGTCGCGTGGTTTAGGCGTAGTTTGATAGACACGCCGGCGCGGGACAAGTCACTTTAGTATTGGAAAACGTAGCATGTGGGTGTGGCGTATGATAACCGTTATTCCTTTGCTGCCTAATCTCAAATGTGTGCAATTTTAAAACACACATAAAACTTTAAATAGAAGCGTTTAAAGGTTGCGACATCAAGTTTCGGACAAGTCAAAGTGTAAGCTAATCGAATGCTATCTTCGTTTGGTGTCGTTTTGAAACAGTCTGTATATAAGGCGTATGAATGTATTACAACTTTTCTAGCTTCACGTAAAGCTATTTTGTTGTATATGAAATCAGTTTTTGTATGTGTGGTTACTTGAAATGGCAAGGCACTAAAGCACCCCCCAGGACTCAGTGTGATATTACGGCAAGCCTGCAATTACTCCTGATGAAGGAAACTAGTGGTTGCATACATTAACACTAGCTAGGGGAAACCTCATGTAGGTACTTCCTGTGTGAATGAGTTTTGTGTTGCTGAGATCAAAGAGGAGCCACGCCGTCATTTGTTCTCTTTAGCGACTAATATACTACCAGGCTCTACACAAATCTCTCTCAAAATTTCGTCCTGTCTCTTTAATTAGGAAGATCTTAAGGACCAATATGAGCTAAAAGTCTTAAATTCCAAACTAATAAGGCTAACTTTTTGAAATTTATACCACAGATGAAATATAATGCAAATAAATTACAGTGAATATTTTTATGGATGAATGAATAAGTGTATTTATTGAAATGACTAACCATACGTACTTTTACCATACATAAAACAGTAAAGAATATTAAAACAATCTGATGTGCTACACTCACATGACTTTCTCTAGCTGCTATACAAACTTCCTACAAAAGAGTATTCTTCTTTCTACGTAATGCTAACCGAGATAAACATTAGCAGAATGAACTTATTACTTACTTCCTTATAAGTAGAAGGGAAATAAAGGAATGCATTAAACTAAAGCGATAGTCAAATGTTTAAAACCTATCGTTATGCAATTGTTATTGCAAATCGCTTCTTTGCTTGACCAGGAGTAGAACAAAAGAAAAACGGGACACTCGTATCTGAGAAAAGTTTAAGTACTTCACCATTGAAACCAATAACAAGGAATATCTCGGAAACGGCTACCTCCACAACAAAAAACGTAAAGGGAATAAATTGTGTGTTTTGACGTGATGTACATTTTTTGTGTAGTAAGGTTTTGTCTTCCTCTTACGGTTTAGCAGTTATGCAAAATTTTGCAAAACTCATCCAGAATAAATTGCTGTTCAGAGGCTATTCCTAGAAAGTTCGAGATATACATTTTATTTCGGATGTAAATACCTTTAGTATACGGGATTATAATCAAAATCGTTAGAGCCATTTTTAAGAAAATCAAAAATTTCGAAAAAAGTTCTATGTAAAGGATAGATGAGGGTGGCGGGATTACTTTTAAAATCCTCGTGTTGCATCCCTGAAAGATACTAAACATAAATTCCAAGTTTATAGCTATGCTGTCCAGAGATACACACACACAGGCTCAGCCACACATACAGATGCAGAGAGAGAGATACGCGAACTTTCTCTAAAAATTATTTTTTCGGACTCGGAGGATCTCAAAATATACATATCCGGCGATATCGAATTTTTGGGGTGAATACGATACCTTCTCTAGCTAGTATACACGTTGTATGTACATATGTGCTAGAGAAAATAAAATCATATCCCGAAAACTTTCTGTAGCCAAATTCATCTTTGGCTGAAGTTATGTTAATTAACAAAGTATTACAGAAATGGAACAAAAAGAAGAAAACTGAACGACAAAAATTAGAAAAATCTGTAAGATACCTAGTTTCATTCGTTTCTGGAAGCGTGAGATTCTAAAAATGTCCAACTTCGCCTTGGTATATAGACTACCATGAAGCGTACGGAAGAATACTGTCAGTGTCTGTCAGAGCGGATAGATGTCAGCCATGAAATGTTTTAATGACGACGTCAGAGTATCGCTGGTGTAGCGGGAGGTAATAAATAAGGACACATGGGTTGTAAACACGACTTGACCAGTATTTCACTTGAGATGTGTGCGAGAGATTGCTCGACGTGTGTGGGGGGGAGATAAGGAATATTGTCATCCGCTACCTAACCCCGAGCAAGGGTCTAATGGTAGGATAACACCATCACAAACTTTGTCCATTATCCCGGTCGCTCCTTCTTTCCTCAAATCACATTAGCTTCTTCTTCTTCTTGTGCCTTTCTCTTGTCACAACTTGTGATACAAAGATCGATAAACTCTGTGTAGTCACTTTTGTGGTTGTCTTTTAGCAGCTAAACCATTTTGGTGGTCGTATTAACTTCAGTAGCGTTGCCTCGGGCCGCACCTTTTTTACTTCCCTAACATTTAAATATCATTAAGTTATTTTATGGTACATAAATAGCTTTGGATAATTAAATACAATGATTAATATACATTTTTGCTTTCTCTAGTCCCATATGTACAATATACATAGGGATAGAGAAGGTATTATAATGCATCCAAAAATTCGATACCGAGATTTCACCGGAAATATATGCTTTGGAGTCCCCTGAGTCCGAAAAAAGCATTTTAAAAAAAGATCCGTGTGTGTGTTTGTGGACAGCATAGCTCCAAAACAAAAAGACCGTTAAACACCAAAACTGGTACTTAGGTTTAGTATCTTCCAAGGATGCGACAAAGATTTAAAAAAAAAAATCCCCCCACCACAAATTACCCTTTACATGGGAAAAATTTCGAAAATTTAGATTTTCTTAAAAATGGCTGTAACGATTTTGATTAAAATCCCGTATATTAAAGCTATTTATGTTCGAAATAAAATGTATATCTCAATTTTTTGGGAATAGCTTCTCAGACCTCTTTATTCTGGATGAATTTTGCTCATTTTTCCTTAACTGCTAAACCGTAAGAGATAGAAAAAACGTACTACACAAAAAATGTACCTCATAACAAAACACACAGTTTTTGTTCTTTACGTTTTTGCTGTGGAGGTAACCGTTTTCGAGATATTCCTTGTTATTGGTTTCAATTGTGAAGTACTTAAACTTTTCTCAGACAGGAAGTGTCTGTTTTTCTTTTGTTCTACTCCTGACCAAGCAAAGAAGTGATTTGCGATGACAATCGCATAACGATAGCTTTTAAAACATTTGACAATCACTTTAGCATAGTGTATTCCCTTATTCCCTTCTACTTATAAGAAACTAAGTAATAACATTCTGCTAACATTTATCTTGATTAGCATTGTGTACAAAGAAAAATAATATTTTGTAGGAGTTTAATAGAGCAGCTAGGGAAACACATGTGAGTGTAACACATCAGATTTTTTACTTTCTCTACGCGTATTATATACATAGCGTATAGAGAAGGTATTGTATTACACCCACAAATTAGATACCGAGATTTCAAAGGAAATATATTTTTTGGGTCCTCCTTAATCCAAAAAAAGTATTTTTGGAAAAAGGTCCGCGTGTGTGTGTGTCTGTGGACAGCATAGCTTAAAAATGAAAATACCGTTAAATACCAAACTTGGTATTTAAGTTGGGAATCTTCCAAGGATGCGACACGAAGATTTTCAAGAAAATCCCCCCACACCCAACTTCCCTTTACATGGAACTTTTTCGATAAGTTTGATACTCTTAAAAATGGCTCTAACGATTTTAATTAAAATATTGTATATTAAAGATATTTATCTGAAAATAAAATCTATATCTTGAATTTTCTGGGAATAGCCTCTGAAGAATACTTTATTCTATATGAATTTTACGAAATTTTGCATAACTGCTAAACCGTAAGAGATAGACAAAAACTTAAAACACCAAAAATGTTGATCATCTTAAAACACATAATTTATGTTATATACATTTTTTTCGTGGAGTTTATTGTTTTTGAGATACCCCTTGATTTTGTTTACAGCTTTGGAAAACTTATACTTTACTCATACAGAAATTTGTCAGCTCGTGTCCATACGAACAAAGGAACTTCAGTCCATAGCAACCATCTTTTGATTGTCACTTTAACCTATGGTACTCCCTTATTTCTCTTCTACTTACAAGGAAGCAAGTAATAAGACTATTTCCGCTAATTTTTTCTCATTTAGCTTGAAGTCAATAGAAGCTTAAGCTTATTAACAATAATGTGTTGCAGTGATGTAGAGAAAGTCATGTGAATGGAACACATCAGATTTTTGGTATTGAATCCCTTGTAAACGTACATAGGAGAACTGTCCCTGTAGTACCAGACCTAACAAAGAAAGTGCAAATATAATTACATATTATTTCTGTAGTAACTTTGATAGATTGAAAGCTTTAGTTTTCTGATTGGTTTGGAGAAAATGACTTGCATATGAGTAAATAAAAATCTGATGTGTTCCATTCTCTATGTCTCTATAAATAATTATTGTTAATAAGCTTATGTTTTATTTATTTCATGCTAATCGACAAAAATTAGCAGAAATGGTCTCATTTCTTGCTTTATTGTAAGTACTCGTAGAAGCGAAATAAGGGAGTGCCATAGGTTAAAGTGAAAGCCGAAAGCTGGTTGCTATGTGACTGAAGTTCCTTTGTTTGTATTGACAGGAGTTGACAAATTCCTGTATGAGAAAAGTATAAGTTTTTCAAAGCTGAAACCAAGAAAAAGGAATATCTCAAAAACCATAAACTCCGCGAAAAAAACGTATATAACATAACTTGTGTTAGTTTTAACGTGCTCTACATTTTTTGTGGGTTAAGTTTTTGTCCATCTCTTACGGTTTAGCAGTTATTCAAAATTTAGTAAAATTCAGCCAGAATAAAATACTCTTCAGAGGCTATTCCCAGAAAATTCAAGATATACACTTTATTTGTCAGGTAAATTTGTTTAATATACGAAATTTTAATCAAATTCGTTAGAGCCATTTTTGAGAAAATCAAAATTTTCTAAAAAGGTTCCATGTAAAGGGTAGTTGGGGGTGGGGGTATTTTTCTCAAAATCTTCGTATCACATCCCTGGAAGATACTAAACTTAAATACCAAGCTTGGTATTTTACCGACTTTTCGTTTTGAGTTATCGTGTTCACAGACACACGGACACACACACGGACCTTTTTCTGAAAATACTTTTTTTAGATAAAGGGGACCCTAAAACATATATTTCCGATGAAATCTCGGTATTGAATTTTTTGGTGGAGTGCAATAACTTCTCTATACACTAAGCATGTATAAAGAAAGTAAAAATATATACAATGTTTGCTCTAAAATTGCAGTGAGTTTTTTTAAATAAACAAAAGAGTAAAATCCACATAACTACAGTCAAATGGAATTAACTTGCAAGCATCACACCGATTATTTTACTTGGGCTCTCCCCGTCCTTTACCACAGTCACTGGGATTTTAACATGCAACATTTGGCTTTGAATGGATGACCAGTCCGTTACCAATTACCTAACACTCATGGCCATTTGAACTACTTCTTTGGAAGTGTCTTTAGCAGGATTATGAAAGCCGATTTAGAGGAATTTAAACCTCTAATTGGGAAGAAATTTATTAATAAAGCATGTATTTATATTTTCATTTCAAATACTCTTTTCTATTATATTATATAACAATGTCATGGGTTTATTCCCAAATATTTTTACTAGAACTCAAGTTTTAAACTTAAATTAAAGGAAAAACGGCATATGTAGTATACTAATACAGGCAACTAAGGGTTAATTAGTTGCTTCCTTATACGTAAAAAGTAAATATGTGAATGCACTAAATAATAGGCTAAAGCGATAGTCAAATCTTTTAAAAGTTGGTGTTAGGTAATGGCATTTCATTTTCATTCTCTTAGCATGGTAAAGGGTGAAAATAAATAATGCATAACAATAATTATAATAATAATGATTATAACAATAATTATAACAACAATAATAACAATCTTAATAACAAAAACAGTAATAGCAAACATAATAGCAATAATAACAACGAACATATCGTTTATACTTTCTCTACACATACTATGTATATAGTGTATAGAAAAAGTATTGTATTCCACCCAAAATTCGATACCAAGATTTCACCCGACAGTTTTAGAAAAATGTGAGTGTGTGTGTGTCTGTGGAGAGCATACCTCAAAAACGAAAAGTTCTCCCCCTCCCCAAATACGCTTTACATGGAAAAATTTAAAAACTTTTGGTGTTCAAAAAAAATGGCTCTAACGATTTTTATTAAAATCTCTTACATTTAAGATATTTACATTAAAAATAAAATGTTCATCTTGAATTTTCTGGGAATAGTCTCTAAATACCTCTTTATTCGGAATTATGTTTTTCTGTATTTGGCCTGACTGGTAAACCGTAAGAGATATAAAGAAACTTACATGATAAGAAATGTTTATGACCTTAAAACACATAATTTATATAATCTACATTTTTTTTTATTTGGCCGTTTTCTATATACTCCTTGTCATTGTTTCAGTTTTAAAACATTTGACTGTCGGTTTAGTCTAGTGTATTCCCTTATTTCCCTTCTGCTTACAAGGAAGCAAGTAATAAGAACGTTTCTGCTAGTGTTTATCTCGATTAGCATGTCGTGGATAGAAGAATAAGCTTATTAACAATAATATGTTACAGAGATGTAGAGAAAGTTCAGATTTTTAGTTATGTTGTCCATAGACACACTTACACACACATTTTTTGTTTTAAAGAATGTTTTTTTTTTGGATGCGGATTTCTTAAAATATATATTTTCTGTAAAATCTCGGTATTGGATTCAGGGATTTTCAAAAACATATGTTTCAGGTAAATGTGGGTATTTAATTTTTGGGTGGAACGGAATACCTTTTCTGCGTATGTACTAAGTACGAATTAGAGCAAACAAAAATGCTTTTAATTTGTTTCCATAATTCTCCAAAGGTGAATTTTTCCATTTTGTAATTTTATGAAATATATTTTTACTTTCTCCACGTACTATGTGCATACTGTATAGACAAGGTATTGTATTGCACCCAAATATTCCATACAGAAATTTCACGTTTTAGGGTCTCCTATATCCAAAAGCAAACGAAACGAAATGTTGGTAAAAAACCTAAATTGATATTTAAGTTTAGTATTTTCCAAGAAAGCGACACGGAAATTTCCAAGAAAATCCATGTTCCCCAAAATACATGGAACACTTTTAGAAAATTTTTATCTTCTGAAAATGGCTCTAACGATTTTGATTAAAAAAATAACGTATATTAAAGATATTTATATTGTATATAAAGTGCATATTCTGGGAATAGCCTCTGAAAACCTCTTTATTCTAGATGAACGTTTCTAAGTTTTGCATAACTAATAAATCGTAAGAAGAAAAATGTAAATATCCCTAAACTGACAATTAATATCTTATACATTTTTGTCACGGGCTTGACCGATTTTACTTACAACTTTTCTCGTACGAATTTGTCAACTCCTGACCAAGAAAAGAAACGGATTTGAATGCCATAACACCACATTTTAAAACATGTGACTATCACTTTAACTCAATATATCCCCTTATTTCTTTGCTACTTATAAGACATTAAGTAAGAAGATTAATTCTGTTAGTGTTTACCTCGATTATCATGAAGTAGACAGAACAATAAGGTAATTAACAATAATTTGTTGCAGAGTTGTAAAGAAAGTCACGTCAATAGAACACATCAGATGTTTTAATCAGGGGGTCTCAAAACATGTATTACCGGTGCAATCTCGGTATCGAAATATGGTTAGAATGCAATACGTTTTATATCTACTATGTACGATGTACATATGCACTAGAGAAAGTAAAAATCTGATGTGTACCATTCACATCTCTCTGCAACAAATTATTCTTAAAAAGCTTATACTTCTATTTACTTCATGCTAATCAGGAGAAATCAGCAGAAATAGCCATATTACTTGCTTCCTTGTAAGTAGAAGTGAAGTAAGAGAGTACTATAGCTTAAAGTGATAGTCTAAAGCTGGTTGCTATGTCACTCATGTTCCTTTGTTTGTATGGATAGCAGTTGACAAATTCCTGTGTGAGAAAAGTATAAGTTTTTCAAAGCAGAAACCAAAAACAAGTAATATCTAAAAAACGATGAACTCCACGAAAAAAATGTGTATATAAGATAAATTATGTGTTTTAAAGTGATCTACATTTTTCGTGTTTTAAGTTTTTGTCCATTTCTTACAGTTTAGCAGTTATTCAAAATTCCTTAAAATTCATCCAGAATAAACTACTCTTCAGAGGCTATTCCCAAAAAATTCAAGACATATATTTTATTTGTCAGGTAAGTATCTCTGATATACGAAAATTTAATCAAAATTGTTACAGCCATTTTTCCGAAAATAAACATTTTCGAAAAAAATTCCATGTAAAGGGTAGTTGGTGGTAGGAGGATTTTTCTCAAAATCTTCGTGTCGCATCCCTGCAAGATACTAACTTAAATACCAAGTTTGGTATTTTACCGACTTTTCGTTTTTAACACACGGACCTTTTTCCAGTGAAATCTCGGTATTGAATTACATAGTGCGTATAGAGAAAGTAAAAATTTATCTTATGGTTTCAGGGATATACAAAACATATATTTCAGGTAAATCTGTGGATTGAGTATTTGGCTGGAAATGAAATCGTTCTCGGCCTATGTACTAAGTACGAACTAGTGAGAGTAATATTTATTTACTAACCAAGAGGATAAACAGAGAGATTATCCATGAGTAGAGCAATTTAAATCTCGACCATAAGGGGAGTGGATAATAGAGCTTTGTCCACTTGCATAATACATATTTTTATGCCACAGATACTTGTAATAGATACCGTTGCTATGCAGAAACGACACAAGAAAACTTGGACTTTAACTCAAAGTGCTAGTTATTAGCGCAACGGGTGGGAGATAAAGTAAACAAAATTCACTCGTTGCTCCGGTAACGAGTGGCATAAAGTAAATAAATAAATGGTTGATAACTACACTTTTTCTATGACCTTTTATCTCTTTTTTGTATAATTTCCGTGAAGTCGACGGTAATAAAGCCTCAACTGCTTCTTTTGCTTCATTTAATATATCAATTGGAAGCGATATATTAACGTTCTCAACCTCCATCGTAAACTTAATCAATTTGAAACCAGCAGCAATAAAAACAAAATTAGTATTCATGCATAGCCTACCATATTTTATAGCTATAAGAACACGGCAATTCAATGCCTTGTTCTTTATTTAATTTATTACTATCTGTTGTAAAACCTTTAACTGAATATTTGTCATATATTAATTTATCGTACCTGTACGATAAAATAATGTGTTATACGAGAGCCATTTTTTCACCCTCCAATAAGCTATAAATAAAAGACAAATTCATAGAAAACAAGTATTTTATTACTAAAAGTTTTGTACACTTAGGGCCACTTTTCAACATAATCACCGAAGAGACAGACATTAATCGTACCTGTGCACAAGCTTTACAATACCTGCTTCAAAAATGTTGCCGCCAATGATGCAGCTGTTTATTGTGAAACTTTACGACGTTTGCGGAGAGCCATTAAAAACAAAATGACTTCAGGAATTGTGTTGATCCATGACAACGCTCGTCCACACAACTCATCGGCTCCTTGAACAATTTCAATCGGATATTTTCGATCATCCGACGTACAGTCCTGACCTGGCACCCAGCGACTTTCACCTTTTCCCTGAATTGAAGACGTGGCTAGGAGGGCAGCACTTTCAAACCAACGATGATCTTCAAAACAACGTCAATGTTGATTTCAAATCATTGGCGGCAACATTTTTTGAAGCGGGTTTTGCAAAGCTTGTGCACAGGTACGATAAATGTCTCAATCTTTTCGATGATTATGTTGAAAAGTAACCATAAGTGTACAAACTTTTAGTAATAAAATAACTATTTTCTATGAACTTGTATTTTATTTATAGCCTATCGGAAGTTGGAAAAAAGAAAAAAAAAAGAAAGTGATTTTTTTTTTTTTTTGTAGTTGTATAAAATACATTCCACGTCTACCTAAGTACCTAGTAGGAAAAGGGTGCAAATAAATCAATTCAGAAACGTTTTCAGAAGTTTGTCGTTCAGAAACATATTTTCACGCGATTAGCTATATACCACGTGATAATGCCAATTTAAGGAAGAGATAATCAGAGGTTAATTACGCCCTAACGATAATGGCTAAGGGCTTATAAAACATTTAGTGAAGAAGGAACGGAGTGAAATTGGTGCTCCATTAGACGAACCCCCCTACGTGATCGCAATTCTTGCGTAGGTACGTCACTCCATGCAGATTCAATTAGTTTCTTTTTATCTGTCGTTCTTCCTTACCTTCTTCATCCATCTGCCTCCTTCTGCTCCATTATGTCGCTGCGACACCCCAAAGGATAATGCTCCTAATTGGGGAGGACCTCTAAAAGACATGGGAAGTCGTCCTCGTTAGGCTGCAGTTCTTCACGCCCGACTTCAGGCTCCAGTGAGATTGCCTAACACTATTACGAGCTCACAATAATAACTTAACTAATGATTTCCCTCCAAAAATTTCATATCGAGATTTCGTCCGGAGTGAACACCAAAATTATAATCGAAATCCTCTTCAAGTTGTCATATTCCAAGGTCACAGGCTGCACAATTTTACTAAACAGCATATATATATTGAATATATTTTCTGAAATACTTGATAAGTTAATCATTCTGAACACATATTTGGTAATGTAAGCTAAATTTACAATTCAAATTGCTACGCCAACAAGCACTGTAAGAGTTTGAGAGGTCATTAATACTTACAGTACAATTAGGAAATGACGTAACACTCAAGACATGTGCTACTTCAAGTAAAGAATCTATTGCAACATTCATGATCAAAAGTGTGTATAAGAAGGCTTTGTCCGTATAATTTGGATGTAGCCTTTCATTTGTTCACATCGAGATTTCATTTTGATAATGTTCAATAAAAAATCGAAAAGAATTTTGATTTATTGTTTGTTTGTTTTTTTTTTTTTTACAGTTTTTCAAGTACTTAAAAAAGTAATTGTCTTATCACGAACTGTAAGTTACTTATCAAATCTCGTATTCCCAATATACATTCTCGATCTGATAAGTATAGCTTACAGTTCCTAGTACGCAATATACTATATCCTATCCTATAGACTTCGTGTATCTTAGGAAAGAACAAAAACGAGTCTTTATTTCCTTTGGCATCTCCTCATTCTTAAAATAATGAAAATTCCTTCTCATATAAGTCCTTCGGATAATAAATTAAGTTAGCAGATTTTTAGTCTAATCTAAAATTTCTTCGGGAATATTAATTTATTGATTTATTTGGTGCAGTTTAAACAACCAGATTTGAAACTGTTTATTCCGGCGGGGTTACGCAGCAATGAATAAACAAAACACTATCTAAGTCACGATTAAAATTAAATTCCTCGTAATGACGACTCTAATAATATTAATATGAATAAATATAAGAGTAAATCAATTAATATTAAGCCACGTGTAACATAGAACGTTTTATCCTATTATTTGCTCATGAGAAATTAGAACTGAACATCCCACTCACAAATAACAGTCGATTTAAGCCACTTTTAATATAAATAACTATTAATATACGGAAATCTAAACAAAATCGTTAGTCATTTTTTATAAAAGACAACATTTTCAAATCATTTTCCATGTTAAGGGTAGTCAGTGTTGGAGAGATTTTCTTGAAAATCTTCATGTCGTATTGGAAGATAATAAACTTAAATACAATTTATTTATAATGCACCATGTTTTTTTTATGTTTTCATCACGCAATGGCCAGCACCTGTGTTTAGTACGACTCACACACCGCCGACCTGCATTCACGTGAGTCACAGTGAGGACACGAGGGACCGATTCAGTCGCAAGCTTTCTTTTACACAGTGAATGGCTTTGATTATGCTCAATAACCAGATCATCATTTAATTTACGCCAAATGCTGCGAGGGACTGTATGATCAGCGATTTCTAAATCATTATCTTCCCAAAATAAAAACGTTACAGAGTATCAGAAGGATCTGTGACACAAGCTCCCTTAATTTCGACTTTAATTATTACTTTCTCTAACGTACTATGTACATAGTATATAGAGAAGGTATTGTGTTGCACCCAAAATTTCATACCGAGATTTCACCGGAAATACATGTTTTGACACCTCCTGAATCCAAAAAGGCATTTTTAGGAAAATGCCCTCGTGTGTCTGTCTGTGAGTAACTGTGAGCAACATAGCTCAAAAAAGAAAAGTCCGTTAAATACCAAACGTATTTAGGTTCAGTATCTTCCAAGGATGCGACACGAAGATTTTCAAATTCCCCCAGCCCCAACTACCCTTTACTTGGAAAAAACATTCGAAAATTTTCATTTTCTAAAAAAGGGCTCTAACGATTTTTATTAAAATATCGTATATTAAAGATACTATCCTGATAAACAAAGTGTATATCTTGAATTTTCTGAGAAGAGTATCTTAGGATTACTTTACCCCCCAATGATTTTTACTCACTTGTGCAAATCGTAAGAGATAGACAAAAAATGTAAAGCTCGTTAATACACACAATTTATGTTATGCAATTTTTTTCGTGCAGTGGATCGCTTTTGAGTTATTCACTTGTTATTTTTTTCAGCCTATACTTTTTTCATACGAGAATTTGTCAACTCGTATCCATATAAATATAGGTACTTCAGTCACATAGCAACCAGCTTTTGACTATCACTTTAACCTATGGTACTCCCTTATTTCCCTTCTACTTGCCAGGAAGCAAGTAATAAGACTATTTCTGCTATTTTTTTCTCGATTAGCATGAAGTAAATAGAAGCATAAGTTTTCTAACAATAATTTGTTTTAGAGATGTAGAGAAAGTCATGTGAATGGAACACATCAGACTTTTTTTAAGAGCTGAGATTTAATTTCTCACTTTTGTCAGAGTAGTATAGGTGATTTTGTAGTTTGAAGAACGGAAGCGCAAAACCTTACATTATGGTTTGAGTTATGTATTTGTTTAATAATGCTTATGTATGATGTAAGAGCGTAAAGTATTGTATTCCAGCAACAAAATTTGATGCCGAGATTTCACCGGAAATACATGTTTTTGGTCTCTGTGTGTGTGTGTGTGTGTGTGTGTGTGTGTGTGTGTGTGTGTGTGTGTGTGTGTGTGTGTGTGTGTGTCTGTGGACAGCATAGTTCAAAAACGAAAAGACCGTTGAATATCAAACTTGGTTTTTAAGTTTGGTATCCTCCAAGGATGCGACACGAAGATTTTCAAGAAAATCCCCCCACCCTAAACTACACATTACAGGGAAAATATTTTGAAAATTTTGATTTTCTAAAAATTGACTCTAACGATTTTGATTAAAAGCCCGTGTATTAAAGATATTTTCATACCAATTAAAATGTATATCTTTAATTTTCTGGGAATAGCCTCTGAACACTACTTTATTCTGGATGAATTTTGTATAACTGCTAAACCGTAAGAGATGAACAAAATCTTACCACACAAAAACTGTAGAGCATGTTAAAACACATAATTTATTATGTATATATATTTCGTGGAGTTGATCGTTTTTCAGATATTCCTTGCTTTTAGTTTCAGCTTTGATAAACTTATACTTTTCTCATACAGGAATTTGTGAACTCGTGTCCATACAAACAAAGGTACTTCACCACATAGCAAGCAATTATTGACTGTCACTTTAACCTATGGTATTCCCTTATTTCGCTTCTACTTACAAGGAAGCAAGCAATAAGACTGTTTCTGCTAATTTTTCATCGATTAGAATGAAATAGATGGAAGTATAATCTTTTTATCAATAATTTGTTGTAGAGATGTAGAGAAAGTCATGTGAATGGAACACATCAGACTCTTTTTATTCGAGCGGGAATATTGTGAAACGAGACGCAGTTGGTCGAGCTGACAGTCATCTAGCAGGTCCTGTACTTGCTATCCAGACTAGTATCGGAGAGCTTGAGATGTCTCACAAAAGCGCGACCACTTCCAAGCCGAGTCCAACCCAATCCGAACATTTTCCTTCCGGGAGGGGGTTCTGTGTTTCGCCCCACTACTTCTAGAAACGTAGGACGTACCACGGGGCACACTAGAGAGAGAGAGAGAGAGAGAGAGAACGAAAGGGAGAAACGGGGGGAGAGAAGAAGAGATATCGAAGCTAACGCCGCCATCTACTTTCTGGAGTGGCTATTTAAAGTTGAGTGCCACAACCGCTACAGCACCCTGCTAATCTAGTGACTAGAATTATGCTCGAAAAAAGAGTATAATTTTCGGCACATACAAAAACTGACATAAAATCACCATGGATTAGGTAGTCGTACATAACCAAATGACACGCGCCTGCCCACTCCAAGAGAGATGCCGGTTGGTAGCGAAGGTCCCAGTCACGTGGTGTAGGCATGGTTTGATAGACACGCCGGCGCGGGACAGGTCACCGGGTGTGGGTGTGGCGTATGACAACCGTTGTTCCTTTGCTGCCTAATCCCAAATGTGTGCGATTTTTTTAACACACATAGAACTTTAAATAGAAGAGTTTAAAAGTTGTGACATCGAGTTTCGGACAAGGCAAAGTGTAAGCTAATGGACTGCTATCTTCGTTTGGTGTCGTTTTGATACGACCTGTATAGATTTTAGCGGGTGTCTACGAGGAACTGGAGCTCACACTCGTACACACCTCCTCGGGTCTTTCCATCAAATTTTCGCTTGCTGAACTTCTTTGCGCATGGATTCCGTAAAAATCAATTTTGCGATCTGAAATGACCCGTAAACTACTCAATTATGCTGGGTAGTAAAAAAGCTGATGTGTTCCATACATATGGATTTCTCTGCGTCTCTGGAAAAAATATTGTTAAAAAGCTTATGGTTCTACTTACTTCATACTAATCAAGACACTATTAGCAGAAATAGTCTTATTACTTGCTTCCTTGTAAGTAGAAGCGAAATAAGGGAGTACCACAGGTTAAAGTGACAGCCAAAAGCTGGTTGCTATGCGACTGAAGTTCCTTTGTTTGTATGGACACGAGTTGACAAATTCCTGTATGAGAAAACTATAAGTTTTTCAAAGCTGAAACCAATAACAAGGAAAATCTCAAAGACGACCAACTCCACGAAAAAATGTATGTGTCATAAATTGTGTGTTTTAACGTGCTCTACATTTTTTGTGGAGTAAGTTTTTGTCCATCTGTTACGGTTTAGCAGTTATGTAAAATTGCGTAAAATTCATCCAGAATAAAGTAGTCTTCAATTGATATTCCCATAAAATTCAAGGCATACGTTTATTCGTCTGGTAAATATCTTTAATATACGATATGTTAATCAAAATCGTTAGAGCCATTTTGAGAAAATAAAACTTTTCGAAAAAAGTTCCAGTAAAGGGTATTTTGGGGTGGGAAGATTTTTCTTGTCACATCTCTGGAAGACACTGAATTTAAATACCAAGTTTGGTCTTTTACCGACTTTTCGTTTTTGAGTTATCGTGTTCACAGAGACAGAGACACACACACACGCGCGTGCGCGCGCGCGGATCTTTTACTGAAAATAATTTTGTTGTTTACAGGGAACCATAAAATGTATATTTCCGGTGAAATCTCGGTATCGAAATTTTGGGTAGAGTGTAATACCTTCGCTATACACTATGTACATAGTACGTGTAGAGAAAGTAAAAATATAATTTTCTCACCTGTTAATGCGTTTGAAAAACTAATAAATATTATTGTGTATAACAGTTTTACCACAAGAGTTGATGTTACGTGACAGGTTTTATTAGAATTGACCCCTCGCGCGTAATCGCCGTCACTTGTCTGTTCTGTGCTACATTACCACACCCCCTTTCCTCTGTGCACATTAACTTCACATGTGTATAATGTATCCGCGGACGTATAAATAATACGCGAAGAATTCCAAATTAAGGCATTCTTTTCTCCAATTGAAATGCATTGTAAATCAGTAAATATCTACATATGGTTTGCATAGAGCATATGTGACATGTGAATACAATATGACTGTCATTTTCAAGCTTCATATTTCCTCTTCCGTTTCATCGTCGGCTGAATTCATTTACTTCGCATTCAGAATTGTATTATTCAACATATTTTGTCTAACGTGCATAACATTTGTTTTTTAAATAATGGGGAAAAAATATTGCTTAAAGCTTATACAGTTATATATACAGAGTGATTTTTGTAGAACTTACACATTTCTTTCTTTAATTATTCCGTTGGAAATTCATTCAACGACTCAATTTTAGCACCAAATTAAGCAGAATGTTCTGGAGTCTCGATTCCTTGTCACTAGATGTGCAGATGTTTATGATTTATTCCTAATTACATTGTTGGCAGCTGTTTCGACATTTTGTTCTTATAGCCAACGTGAAAATGAAGTACGATGTAGAGCTGAGTCAAAGATATTTTCAGCAAGATGGTGCTACATGCCATACATCAAATGAATGCATGAACCTAATTGCAAGTTTCTTTGACGGTCGGATAATTTCCAGGAACCTATGGCCACCGAGATCTTCGGATTTGAATCGCCGAACTTCTTTCTATGGGGTTACTTAAAAGACAAGATTCACGCCACACGTCCCCAGACATTTGACTATCTGAAGCACAACATCACAAAGGAGATTCAAGCTATTGACAACAGAGTCCTCCAACAAGTGGCCAGTACGACGTGTTGAGTTGTGCCTTATGCAGGAAGGAGGACATTTTCAACATTTGCTAAAGAGGTAAATAATCTCCCAAAATTCCTCAACAATTTGGTTATAAAAAGTTGTCATTAACGTAACACGTTTTGAAACAATTAAAGAAAGAAATGTGTCAGCTCTATATAAATCACCCTGTGTAATATACATAGTAGCCCCTACAGCAAGTATTCTATTCACCGAAAATACATGTTTTGAGGGCCCCTGAATCCATGATAAGCGTTGCTTCTTCTGTGTGTGTTTGTGGCATGAATAGCTCAAAAAAGAGAAGTCTCTTAAATGTCAAATTTGGTATTTAGGTCTAGTATCTTATATCAAGAGACGGTGTCGCTCGCCTCTCATCTAGGCGGCCCAAGTTCGATCCCAAGTTCCCGCATGTGGGATTCGTGATGGATGAAACGACGTCTGAGCAAGTTTTCTCCGCCACTCATTCCACCAATTGCTCTATCAACACCTTTGCAATCATCAATTTAGCTTACATTTCATATCATC
Source organism: Hymenopus coronatus (assembly GCA_030762935.1). Lineage (NCBI taxonomy): Eukaryota > Metazoa > Arthropoda > Insecta > Mantodea > Hymenopodidae > Hymenopus > Hymenopus coronatus. Next base: position 131,879,315 of record CM060886.1, read on the forward strand.
CACTTCCTCAGGTTGATGCCAGGTTCTCCCTTCTGTGGTTTCCAGCCGTTGGCTCCCTGACAGCCTTCTGACCCCTGGACATTGTCTTGTAAGTCAGAGTGTAGTAGCAAGTGAGGAGTTGTAATGCGCACCACGTTGAGGCAGCTAAGTGTGCTTGTAGCACCAGATGGGCGATGTACCTTTGACCTGCTACCGTTGAGGAGGTGCCTCAGCTAGACTCAGCCTCTATGCTGGTTTGGCTCACTCGGGGTGGAAGCAATGAGGGTAGATTAGGGAGTGCTTTTGTGAAATTGCTTAGACACGTTACTTTTCGAGATAAGCACTTTGCTTCACAACCTGCTAATTCAATTATTTACTAGGAGCTTTCTCTGTTCAAAATTCATATGTATTTTAGTTATAACTATATTCTCTTTTAGTTAGCTTTATATAATTAAGTCTAGACTCGCATCACTGACTTTATCTATCCACTACTGAGGGCGCCGATAACTAAGTATGTGTGAGGATTGCGTTGTTTAACTTGAAAGCTGATATAACTATGTGACAGCTCCGATGTGCGGCAATTTAATATAGTAAAATTGCTGTCATGGCAGCTTCTTTCTGATTGGGCAGAAAGGTAGCGAAACGGGAGTCGATATTACTCAATATACATCATTTACTTCCCAGGATGCAAAATAACACCCACGTGACAAGTGTTACACAATGGAAAAATGCTCTTTTCTAAACTAAAAGGGACTTTACGGTCACGTGTAGCTCGTACGTGCCTGGTGCATCTGCAAACAATAAAAACCTTTCACTCCACTTTTCAAGTTTAGCGTAAACAACTCTCAGCTGCTCAGCTGATTTTTACACTCTCAGTTCACGAAACAATCGAGTATTGGCACTCTTTAAATGTAAACTGATAAGCGATTAATAAAATGACAATGATTATTATAGAGAAGCCAACAAACGGTCTCACAAGAATGTGAATATCTGCGCTCTTTAACTGCTGTGATTCTCAGTGTCCCATTCTATACTGGGCGTGAAAGACCGCTTAATTTTGCTCAGAGGCTTCTTTATCCGACTTGAGATTCTTTTACGTGCCGTAAATCTACGACACGGGACTTCATGCTAATCGAGAAAAAAATTAGCAGAAATAGTCTTATTACTTGCTTCCTTGTAAGTAGAAGCGAAATAAGGGAGCACTACAGGTTAAAGTGATAGTCAAAGGCTGGTTGCTATGTGACTGAAGTTCCTTTGTTTCTGTGGAGAGAAGCTGAGTAATTCCTGTATAAGAAATGTATCTAAAAACGATCAACTCCACAAAAAAGATGTATATAACATAAATTGTATATTTTAACGTGCTCTATATTTTTGTGTGGTAATTTTTTGTTCATATTTTACGGTTTAGCAGTTATGCAAAATTCCGTAAAATTCAACTAGAATGAAGTAGTCTTCAGAGGCTATTCCCAGGAAATTCAAAATTTATTTTATTTATCAGGCAAATAAATTTAATATACGAAATTTTAATCAAAATCTTTTGAGCCATTTTTGAGAAAATAAAGAATTTCGAAAAATGTTCCATGTATAGGGTAGTTAGGTGTGGGGGGATTTTCTTGAAAATCTTCCTGTCACATCCTTGTATAATACTAAACTTAAATAACAAGTTTGGTATTAGACCAACTTTTAGTTTTTGTGCTATGCTGTACATAGCCACACACAGACGTTTTTCTAAAAATGCTTTTTCTGGCTCAGAGGACCTCAAAGGATATACTTCCGGTGAAATGTTAACATCAAATTTTGGTAGGAACGCAATACCTCTCTATCCACTATGTACACTGTGTATAGGGCTAGAGGAAGTAAAAATTAGGAAAGTTCGACCCCCTTAAAGACATGTCACTCACTCCCAAATGCATACTTACAGAGTTTGATGTAGTGATTTATTCTATTTAAAGAAAATTTCCACGTCACGGTCGAAAATCGAACCCGGAAAGTCTGAACGTGAAGTGAGTACTTAACCACAGAAACAATCCAAACAAAGTTTTTGTAAGTAAAGCTTATAAAGGAAATCGAGTTCTGTGCGAATGATTAAGACATCTTCTTGTACAGAATTCGTGTCTATTATCAATAAATACAAGCGTGTAACATATATTTTACGTCCCCTTGTGTATTTGTGGCTTATGTATCCAATAAGTAAATCATTTTTTATGCCCCACGTTTCAATTTCTAGAGCACTAGCGTGCCACATGAAATATCTCGTTGTATCATGCAAAGATGAACCAAGCCCCTGGGAAAAGACAATTTGTGCTGAAGGGACATGGAATTAAAATAATGAAGGTAGCTTACTTACCCCTAGATTATATCACTCGTCAGCCGCCAGAGGCCCTTCCTGTCCCCGGAATTGAATCAACACGCAAACTTCGATATTATAAGTTAAAACATTGTCATTTGTAAAGGTTATGTTTCCTTTACATGCAGTTCTCCATGTAGATACACTTTTGGAATCGAGGGCAAAGGTGAAACTGTCGTCCTCCGTAGTCTGGAGGTAACATATGGAGCCAGGCTAGGACTGCCATTCGGGAAGTCCGGGTTCGAACTCCAGGGACCGTGCACTCTGGTCCTGGGGTTTTCCGTGGTTTTGCTGGGACCACATAGGAAATGCTGGAATACTGTATATTTATCACGGTGGTTCCTTTCCCTTTGATTTCCCTTCTTTCAGGTCGGCGTGGGTGTGGCTTGAGGCTTCGCAGGCAGATACACAGCTTCCTGCACCAAGGCACCTTCGTAGTAGCAGTTGCGGGGCAAACATCTACACCAAAACCCCTGCGAGGCGGAGTCCCCGAAGGCTCTTGTCTTATCACCCACCTTGTTTAGCCTCTTTATGACAGACTTCCCTACAGTGCAGGGCGTCAACATGACCCAGTTTGCTGATGACGTCCTGCTCTACCGCACTTACAGGAACATACACAGATCCTGCAACCCCAAACAGAGACACCTCTGTCTCATCCAGGATTGGTGAAGACAGTGGCGGATGTCCGTTAACCCGGGCAAAAGTCATGCTGTTCCGTTCTCTAGAAAACGCCCCGCAATAAACCACATACCCAACTTCTCCTATCACGGCCAGAGGATAGAGTGGGGAAATTCCATCAAATACCTGGGCGTCACTCTTGATAAGGGCCTAACTTTTTGTGAACACTGCAGGGGACGTCGGACAGAGCCTCCCTTTACCCTGCACTGGCCTCCCAGATGCCGGTTCACTTAAAGTTACGTTCCTTCAAGGCGAAGTGTGGGGTATGGCAGCAGACTCCTGGCTTCTCTGGTTACAGCGGGTACAGAATAGAGGACTCCGGTCCATATATTCTGTATGTCGACGTTTCCCTTTGAGGCTACTACATGAAGCTTCGGCCCTCCCATATGTGGAAGAAATCATTAGGCGCCGGGCTCAGAAATTCTACGCCAGATTGGGCAAACATGAGAACGCACTTGTCTGATCACTGGGGGAGTACTTATCCACTGAACGCCGTAAGAGGCGGTTCAGGGTTCCTCGCATGGCTTGTGGGCACCCCCGGTAACAACGGCTTTAAAGCAGCCAACAGCGTAATAACTGTACAAAGCACTCCTCCCTCCCATTGGGAGTGGTCCATCTACATTAAATAACACAACTTAAAGAAAATAAACACCAGTGGAGCAGAGGAAAGGATGCTGCTCCTGAAAAAATGCAACCGCTCGAGGAGAATATTAGCGCTACCAGGGTAAGTACACAGCAACAAGACCTAGGCTCGCCACAAGGCTACCAGACTCGCACGCACGGCGAGGTTCTATTCCCCCTGATAGCGCTGGTTGTGGCTAGGTGCTGATGTAGAAGCATCTTTCCGGCCTCCCGACGCGCGACAATTTAGATTCAAGACAATTTTAGATTTCACTTTGCCATTGGTCGATTGACAACATGACTGCGCATGTGCAAGCAGACAGTGAACGGAAGACTTTATTTTGCATTTGAAACACGAACTGATTTTTAGAAACTCCATTTTTATCCCTTATTTCGATCTAGGTCATTTACATACCTAACCTAACCTGACTTAATGTGACGAAACCTCGACGAAATCTCGAAACTGTCCAGTAGCGATATTATCTCCGTAATCAATTCAAAAAGCTGAGTCTAAAACAGAACTAGAATCTGCAATCTCGTTCCCGGCGTCCGTATAGTCCACGTGGCGCATCAGGGCTGCCATCTAGTGAGCTGCTAGGGACTTCCGTGCGTCTCTGCTGTTAGCGCCGACGTTTCCTGTGTGCTGGTCTGTGGCTGCCCCTCCTCACTGGATGGGTGTTAGGCCGCAATAGATCAGTACTTATTAGCGTTAACGTGCTCTAACCTCTAACCCCTAGATTATACCACTGGTGAGCCACCAGAGGCCCTTCCTGTCCCCGGATTTTTTTTTGATTTTTTTTATTTTAAACCGTACCGGAGTCTGATCAGGACTCCGGCGCTGTATCCCCATTTACATTTCCCCCCGTAGGTTTTACTGTTTACTGGTATTTCTGTTCCTTTACAAACATAGACAGATTGCACAAACATATAACACCCATGCCCAAGGCGGGACTCGAACCCACGATACCTGCCCACCAAAGCGAGACGCTTTAGCGAGCGTGGCCATGGGGACCGGCCCCGGAATTGAATCAACACGCAAACTTCGATATTATGTCAAGTTAAAACAATGGCATTTATAAAGGTTAGGTTTCCCTTACATGCACAACAGTTCTCCATGTAGATACACTTTTGGAATCGGGAGGCAAGGGTGAAACTGTCGTCCTCCGTAGTCTCGCGGTACCATATCCAGACGTTTCTTCTGCGCCTGGCGTTCGGGAGATCCAGGTTCGATCCTCGTTGACCGCGCACCGTGCTCCTGAGTTTCTTCTGAGGTCCCTTACGCGAATTCTGTATATCCACCACGATTCTTTCTTGCATTTTATTTCTCTTCTTCATCCCTCAGGTCAGAGCAGGTAAGATGGTACGGTTGCTTTCTCCGAGTGAAGCTCTCTTCTCCCTGCTTGCTCTGGTTGAGGCTATACCCCCGCTGCTAATCCTCACACTTCACAGTTACGAGTTAAGTTCGAACACCCGCAAATAACAAATGAAAAGCTTTACCCGTTTGACTTTCTGAACCAATCACAAAGCAGCATTCCGGTCGGTCAGACAACGGAAACGGATCTAGATGCCACAACGTTGCAATATCTGACTATTTCCAACCACGTGCTCAGTTTGTGGACTCCTAACACGTGCGTTGAGCTGTTCTGTGCAAGCTACGTATTATTTGTCGTTGGTGTTTGTGAGGGAACATAACAAGACTTTCACAATTACAGAGGTGGATAGACTTTTGCGGGAAGGTGTGGCGAGGGTGGTCGCGGCTTCATGAAAGAAGAAAATGAGATGTGTACAAACTAATACGAAAAGCACAGGAATTAGACGGAATCATCGGTGAATGTGAACCACTAATGATATGTCTTAGTGATGACGACGATGATGGAGACTTTGTGACGTCACGAAGATGGTAAAATCACTGTAAAAATCTTTATGTGTTTCATCATAGTGACGCATTATATTATGCTTCTTTATACCTTTCAACATTTTCTGACATAAGGCACTGAGAATTCGTTCTATGAAAAAGTAATCGCTTCCCCACATGACGTTGAAAGTATTTGCCTGATGGTCACTTTTAGATTCCTCTATTATAAAAGGAGCGTTAGCAACCGGCTGCACACAGTCAGCTGTTAGTGTGGCTCGCCCGCTCCTACCGAGCTCAGGGAGCAAGATCCGGCAGCCGTAACTCGCCGGACGACATCCCTGATCCTTTGACACTAAGCAAATAACAGGCACAGGAAAATTCGCATGGCGATCCGGGAAAACCACATGGGTCAGGAAGGCCGACCACACGACATCTCGAAAGTGACCTTGCCACGTCTCGGTAGAGAAAGCATTGTTTAACTTCATGCCACAAAGGGCCTTGGCCTACCGCCCGGCCGCTGCATCCCCCGTCTCGGGCCGAAGGCGTCATGCTGAAGAGGGTGAGACGTGACCAGCGCCTCGAGTCCCTCCTGGCCGGTTAATGCTGTCTTCCGCTACTTCTCAATCAAGTACCTCCTAAATAGGCCCTCCAGGGACCTCACCAGCCCGTTTACTACCGCGGGAGCATTGTATACCCCTCAAAATACGATATCGAAATTTCTCTCGACTTACACATTTGTATGCGGTTCTTTTATTCTTGGGCGCGTATGAAGTGTATTATAAACTGAGGAAATTCAGCGAAAGAGTATATATTTACAGTTTAAGACCAATTTGGGCAATTTAACCTCCTTAAACCACCCCCCATCGCCCTCTTTGTTGTAGTGACTACCCATTTTAATTTCCTAAATTGTGGGTTCAAGTCTAGCGAAGAGTGATAGATCGTTTTTTTTTTTTTTTACTTTCTCTACACGTACTATGTACATAGTGTATAGAGGAAGTATTATATTCCACCCAAAAATTTGATAGCAAGATTTTGCCGGAAATACAAGTTTTAGGATCCCCTGAATCCAAAAAAAAGCATTTATAGAGAAAGGTCCGTGTGTGTGTCTGTCTGTCTGTGTGTCTGTGGACAACAGCTCTAAAACGAAAAGACCGTTAAATACCAAATTTGGTATTTAGGTATGATATCTTCCAAGGATGCGGCACGGGGATTTTCAAGAAATTCCTCCTACTATTAACTACCTGTTACATGGACAATTTTTTGAAAATGTTGATTTTCTTAAAAATGGCTATAACGATTTTGATTAAAATCACGTATATTAAAGCCATTTGTACCCCAAATAAAATATATATCTTGAATTTTCTGCGAATAGCTTCTGAAGACCTCTTTATTATGGATGAATTTTGCCGAATTTTGCATAACTGTAAACTATAAGAGATGCACAAAAACTTACCACACAGAAATTGTAGAGCACCTTAAAACACACGATTTATGTCATATACATTTTTTTCGTGGAGTTGATCGTTTTTAAGATTTTCCTTGTTATTGGTTTCCGCTTTGAAAAACTTAGACTTTTCTCATACAGGAATTTGTCAACTCCTATCCATACAAACAAAGGAACTATAGTCACACAGCAACCAGCTTTTGACTATCACTTTAACTTACGGTACTCCCTTATTTCGCATTTACTTATAAGTAAGCAAGTAATACGACTATTTCTGATAATTTTTTCTTGATTAGCTAGAAGTAAATAAAAGTATGAGATTTTTAACAATAAATTGTTGCAGAGATGTAGAGAAAGTCATGTGAATGGAACACATCAGACTTTTATCATCCTTGGATGTTACTGAATTTAAATATTGTGTTTAAAGGGACCTTTGTTATTGAGCTATGCTGCCTACACTCAAGGGACTTTTTCTAAGAGTTCTTTTTACTTTCTCTACCGAAAATACATGTTTTGGGTCCCCCTGAATCCAAAAATAGCATTTTTGGAAAAAGGTCCGTTGTGTGTGTATGTGAGTGAACAGCATAGCTCAAAAACAAAAAGACTGTTAAATACCAAGTATTTAATTTTGGTATCTTCCAAGGATGGTCGTCTCCTTAGCAGCTGCTTACCAAGCGGGAGACCTGGGTTCGATTCCCAGTACCGGCGTGGGGATTTTTCCCCCGTTGGGAGACCTGGCCCGGGGTGCACTCAGCCTCGTAAGGTCCCTGGGGAGTCAATTGAGGAGCTACTTGATGGAGAAGTAGCGGCGCCAGGTCATGAGAACCGCATTAACCGGCCAGGGGGCTCGAGGCGCTGACCACGTCTCACCCTCCAATTCTGCACCCCATCCATGACGTCTGTAATGGACCGAGATGGGGGACGCAGCGGCCGGGCGCTAGGCCAAAGTTCCCCGTGAGCTGTCGTGCCATGGAGTTATTATCTTCCAAGGATGCGACACGAAGACTTGCACCCCAGCGAGTTTAACATCAACAACCAAAAATGCACAGTGTGCAGCAGTTGCAGAAATCTTGGTATCGAAATTTTAGGTGGAATACAATACCTTCTCTACCTACCATGCGCATTTTACGTACGTCATAGACAGTGTAAAAGTTATGCTTTGGATTCAGGGGTCCTTCAAACGTTTCTTCTCCAAGGGAATCTCGGCACTAAAAGGTTGGTTGAAATACAATACCTTCTCTACATACCAGTCTTATTGTAATGCATTTTAGAGGTTATGTTTAGGTTTCAGGGGCTCTCCATACATTTCTCCTTCAGAGTAATCTCAGTATTGAAATTTTGGGTGTAATACAATGCCTTCTCTACATACCATGTTTATTGCACATAAGTTTTAGAGTTTATGTTTAGGATTCTCGAGTCCTCGAAACATTTCTCTTCCAGAGTAATTCAGTATTGTTATTTTGGGTGTAATACATTACCTTCTCTACGTACCAGGCTTATTGAATACACTTTAGAGGTTATGTTTAGAACTCAAGGGGTTCTTCAAACGTTTTTTCTTCAAAATAACCTGAGTATTGAAATTTTGGGTGTAATACAACAAAATCTCTATATACCAGGCTTATTGTAATGTTCTTTAGATTTTATGTTTAGAATTCAGGGGTTCTTCAAACGTTTTTTCTTCAAAATAATATCAGTATTGAAATTTTGGGTGCAATACAATATCTTCTCTACTTACCAGGGTTATTGTAATACACTTAAGAGTTTGTGTTTGGGATTATAGGGGTTCTCCAAACATTTCTGCTTCAGAGTAATCTCAGTATCAAAATTTTCTGTGTAATACAATACCTTCTATCATATCACTGCATTGTGCATACGTTCTAGAGAAAATAAAAATACACGTTTAAGATTTAGATGTCCGCCAAACATGTATTTCTAGAGAAATCTTGGTGGTATAAAATTTTTGGGTGGAATGCAATACGTAGGTTGTACGTGTTAGAGAAACTGTAAGTCATAAGCATGACTTTCATTTAGTATAGGACGTATTTATCGTGTAGGTATAGCAGCAGGGGGTGGTTTTATGACAGGGGTGTTTATCTCCCTCTGAACAGGCAGTCAACCCTTTAGCATACATTACAATTATGTATACATGAGTGCTCCCTTGTTATATATAGCTGATTTTGTTTATATATAAAGGCTGCGTGTTTTCACGGCACACTGGATCCCTAATACTCTCCAAGCTATGAAATTAAATGCCAGTAAATTGTGGTGACGTCTGGGATAGGCCTTCATTCCTCTATACACGCGCTCGGCTTTTTCCGTTAAACGTCGGCATTGCTGGTATATGTATATTGGTACACTGATTCTAAATTACGTCGTAAATAGAATAAATCTTATGTGTTCCATTCACATGACTTTCTCTACACCTCTGTAACAAATTATTTTTAAAAAGCTTATGCTTCTATTTACTTCATGCTAATCGAGAAAACATTAGCAGAAATAGTCTTATTACTTGCTTCCTTGGGGAGTACCATAGGTTAAAATGATAGTCAAAAGCTGGTTGCTATGTAACTGAACTTCATTTGTTTGTATGGGCAGGAGTTGACAAATTCCCGTATGAGAAAAGTATGTTTTTAAAACTGAAATAAATAACAAAAAATATCTCTAAAGCAGGAAATCTACGAAACAATTAATATGTCATAAATTGTGTGTTTTAATGTGCTCTACATTTTTTGTGCGGTAAGTTTTTTCCAAACGAAATATTGGTACTTTACAGACTTTCGTTTTTGAGCTATGCTGCTCACACACACATGGACATGTTTCTAAAAATACTTTTTTTTCGATTCGGAGGAACCCAAAACATATATTTCCGTTGAAATCTCGGTATTGAATTTTTGGGTGCATTACAATACCTTCTGTATATACTATGTAAATAATACGTATAGAGAAAGTAAAAGTATTAAATACCCTGACCGAAACAACATTTTAAGGACACTGGGAAGTTATAAGTCAACCTTTAAACATCTGTTTAAGTGCCAAATTTGATTTTTAAGTTTCTCACATAGTGAAAGGAAACTTCAACACGGAATACTGCAATATCTTGCAAATATTAACATAAATAATAGCACGAGTGTTTTCATCTTGTCGATAATTGTCCTAAGAGATGAAAACACGAGTTGTATTTGATAAGACAATTCAGTGAAATAGACTATTAATAGTTTATAATATATAGGAAGGGAGATTTTATCATTGTAATACTTACATTAGTTCTCAAATGGTACATGACGCATTCGACCATCTTTATTTACCGAATGTTTTTACTTTCTCTACACGTACTATGTATAGTGTGTATAGAGAAAGTATTGTATTGCACCCAAAAATTCGATACCGAGATTTCTCCGGAAATGCCTGTTTTGAGACCCCCTGAATAAAAAAAAGCATTTTTTAAAAAAATGTCCCTGTATGTCTCTGTCTGTGTGTGTTTGTGTGTGTGTGTGTGTGTGTATCTGTGGACAGCATAGCTCAAAAACGAAAATACCGTTTAAAACCAATCTTGGTATTTAAGTTTTATATATTCCAAGGATGAGACACGAAGATTTTCAAGAAAATCTCCCACCTCCAACTACCCTTTACATGGAAAAAATTTCGAAAATTTTGATTTTCTTAAAAATGGCTCTAACTATTTTGATTAAAATCTCTTACATTTAAGATACTTACTTGCCAAATAAATTGTATATCTTGAATTTTCTGAGAATAGCCTCAAAAGACTTCTTTATTATGGATGAATTTTTCTGAATTTTGCATAACCGGCAAACCGTAAGAGAATGACAAAAACTTACTACACAAAAAATAATGGTAAAACACACAATTTATGCCATATACATTTTTGTCGTGGGGTTGATTGTTTTTGAGATATTTCTTATTATTGGTTTCAGCTTTAAAAACATACTTTTCTCATACAGGAATTTGTCAACTCCTGTCCATACAAAGGAACTTCAGTCACATAGAAACAATTTTTGACTATCACTTTAACATATAGTACTCCCTTATTTAGCTTCTACTTACAAGGAAGCAAGCAATAAGACTATTTCTGCTAATTTTCTCTCAATTAGCATGAAGTAAATAGAAGCACAAACTCTCTAGCAATAATTTGTTGCAAAGATGTAGAAAATGTAAACAAGCCAATGACGATGATCACAATAATATTGTGTGAAAATGATTGAAAAATATTTGTATTACTAAACATTTTCTTGTATCACACTGTTAATATGTAGTTAATCTTTAATTAATATACCTTAGGTTATCTTACGGAAATTTCTAGGTTAAGTATCGTTGACTATTATTGCCGTTCTCAACAGTTTGACCTATAGTATTTATTATTTAGTAGGCAATAATACATAGAGGTTTGTTTTAACTAACGTCGCAAGAAAAGATAATATACTTTTCATGTTTTATAATAAGAATTATTATAGTTTTAACACGTTTTATTTTGTCAATAACTTAAATTGAATCGTGAAGTGGATAGAAGAATAAGAATTTTAACAATAATGTGTTAGATATATTATTGATTCTCTTCAATTGGGTACTGCCCGTTGGCAGAGTTAAATGTACAAAATCACTTCCAATAAAAATCTTACAATTAAATTAAGAATAGTAATACAACTAACATACTATATTATATATGGTTTTTGAAATATTTAACAACGTATTATTCAGTATAGCAATATTTATGCGAATTACTAGCATGTATATAAACAGTTATTATGAAGCCTCAATATTAATAGTTGCAGATGCTTAATTACTTCACAATATTTACTTATCTAACATTTATCCTCTTTAAATTATCCCTAAACTTGTTTAAGATCAGAGGGCAGCTCTGAAAGGCTGCTACAGGCAATTCATTTCATTCTTCAATGGTTGTATTAACAAAAAATCTGATGTGTTCCATTCACATGACCTTCTCTACAACTCTGCAATCAATTATTGTTAAAAAGCTTATGCTTCTATTTACTTCCTGCTAATCGAGAAAAAATTAGCAGAAATAGCCTTATTACTTGCTTCCTTGAAAGTAGAAGCGAAATAATGGAGTACCATAGGTTAAAGTGGTAGTCAAAAGCTGGTTGCTACGTGACTGAAGTTCCTTTGTTTGTATGGACACGAGTTCACAAAGTCCAGTATGAGAAAAGTGTTTTTTACAACTGAAACCAAAAACAAGGAATATCTCAAAAACAATCAACTCCACGAAAAAAATGTATATAATATAAATTGTGTGTTTTAAAGTGTTCTGCATTTGTTGTATGGTAAGTTTTTGCCCATCTCTTACGGTTTACCAGTTATGCAAAACTCCGTAAAATTGACCGAGAATAAAGTAGTCATCAGAGGCTATTTCCAGAAAATTCAAAATATAGATTTTATTTGTCAGGTAAATATTTTTAATATACGATATTTTAATCAAAATCGTTAGTCATTTTTTATAAAATCAAAATTTTCGAAAAAAGTTACATATAAAGGGTAGTTTGGAGTGGGGATTATTCTTAAAATCTTCGTGTTGCATCCCTGGAAGATACTAAACTTAAATACCAAATCTGGTATTTTACCGACTTTTCGTTATTGAGGTTATCGTATTCACAGACACACGAACACACACACACACACACAGGACCTTTTTTCTGAAAATCCTTTTTTTGGATACAGGGGACCCTAAAACATATATTTACGATGAAATCTCGGTATCGAATTTTTTGGTGGAGTGCAATATCTTCTCTATACACTATGTACATAATACGTATAGAGAAAGTAAAAAAGAATTGTCCTATGTCGGTTCTGTACCTTCTACCCTTAATGTTATGCAAATGATCGTTTCGTCCGTAGTATGTTGGGTTTTCTAACGTCTTTCTAACGTCCACCTATGCATTTAAACCAGTATAAGCTTTAAATAGTGTGAGTAACCTATGTGTTTTAGCGGCTCCCATTTATTCTCTTCGCCTTTCGTAAGCCCAAAATCTTTTGCTCTCTTAATGAATTTTACAGCCCTTCTCTGTATCTTTTCCAGCGAATCAGTTTGATTAAACCTGTATGTTGCCTAGCATGCTACTCCATTAAATGTAGAGAAAACCATGTGAATTGAATACACTATGGACTTTTCGCTTTTGGTATAAAACATATTTTTTTAGAAAAACCTGTCAAATATAGGAAAATTCAAATCAAAGCGATATGTATTTTGAATTTTGATAATAATATATAAATTAATTAATAGATCCAGAATGATATATATTGCAACGAAATTTCATGTAGCTACTTCTTTTGTTGCTAGTAAAGCGTGTGTAAAAAGAACAAATCAAAATTCCAGCACGAATCTTTTGCAAAATGACTTCTAGCACTTCGTGTCCCTTAATGCATCAATGGACACCCCTGTTTTTATTAAAACTCCTCCGGAAGAAGTAAAAATGTATTGATGGAAGAATCGCAACATGCAGCGTCATTTGTTCGCGTATAGTTCTGCTGCGTACCGCTAACGGCAGCTGTTTCGACTATTCAGTGCATGCACGAAAGCGAATAAAAAGGAAAATGGTGCCGCGGTTGGAAAAGTACAGGCATTTTTGTATCTTTTATGTGAAATAAGCACATTCTAAGAAACGGCAATGTTACATGATGTAGTGAGCCGGCTGTGCGCCTTATTAACACTGTAAATTGTCGTCGAGCTGCAGCGATATTAACTGTGTGTGGCGTCATCTCCCTGTTATTGCTGTAGTTACACGTTCTTTATGATGCGACTATGCAACCAGTGTCGCAGAGAACACCCAATAAACTGCTTTTCTTTTATTGGCCTTCAAGTTATTCTTTTACGTGAAAATGAAACCAATAGAACGTATCTACACAAGAGATTCATAGTTAAAGTGTAAGGAAGGCCTGGAATAACATTCGCATGGGGCTTAGAGAGACGTCAACTGTTTTACAAACGAATTGTTGTAGGTGGGTTATGTAACAATTGCACGACTGCAGTTCGATAATACTATTTTACGATTACATTTTAAGGAGACCTGGTAAGGCATATAATGAAATTTGTTAAGGAACATTTTACAACTATTTATTGTATCTAGTTCAAGTTTTTACAGTACTTTATATGGACTTTTGTACATACTTTAACATGGGTTGGTTTTGGTAGAATAATTATTTGAAGAGTAAATAATGTTTACGGTAGTCCATTTTATCATTAAAAATATCATACTAATCACTTCAACATTTCAAAACTATAGATAACTTTTAAAAAATGGCCCTGTTAAAGTGTTTATCATCTAATAAAGCACAATGCCTGAAAGCATGAGTTTTCTATGTCTAACTGTTTCTAAGATGATGTTCCTTATGTATCAAAAAATGCAGTTTTGAGATATCGAGCTTCAAAGTTAGAACTAACTTTTTCAATACATTCCAGCACCATAGGAGGGATTGTCAGGGTTATGAAGAATATCTGATAATATTTGAATATTTATTGTTTCTTTGTACTATTTTCATCAGCATCTTTCAGTAAATTATTATATTCATCTCCATAGTTGTGCAGTTTATTTTTAGAAGAACTGTTACACTTCACATCGTCACTATTACTTTAACCCATATCACTGTTTATTTCAACATCCATATGTGGATCTGTAATATGAACATTATTTGCAGTGATATCTTTCGGTTTTCCAAAATTCTTCCGCTTTCTAAAAACCCAATTATTGTGTGGAGGCATTGTAGACAAATTGAAATAACAGCGAAACACAACAACAACATATTCACAATCACATCAATAACAAACTAAGATGTTTACAGAAAATAAACTGGCTAGGTTAGGTTGCCATGATAAATCAGCATCTGTGTTACCAAAAATCAGAAAATGCTCTAGTATTTTACACACGAAAAACAAATTAATATTTCTTACATAAAACTATAATAAAATGTATTTAATTTGGAAACTAAAACACCCAGAAATAAATTTAGAAATGTCTCGATATGCCAAAATTGAAGTTCATAGAATCACAGAGCAACAACTTTTCAAAGAGATAAATATACACAAGCAAGGCTGCATAGAGATCTACACTGATGGCTTCCAGTCTGAGTATGGAAACGGATACGCTCTTGTATTTCCAGAACACACAATGATATACAAATTACCGGAATGTTACTCCATATTCTCCAGTGAAAAATTTGCAATTAAAACATCTTTGGAAGCAATAAATTCACACATGAAGTGTGTATTTTTTTCAGATTCCTACAGTGCTTTAATTTCCCTTCAGAATCTGTCGTCAGATAATTCACTGACCAAAGAAATCCAATATTTATACAACCAAATTTTGCTTGAAAATAAAGAAGTAACTTTAATGTGGATACCTTCCCATTAGGGGATAGAGGAGAACGAAAGAGTAGATAAAGCAGCAAAAGAAGCAACAAAACAACCACCAGTTTATCCCTCTACCTCTATTCCACATGAAGATGCTATACAATATGTTAAGAAGAAGCTGATACAAAAATGGAAGAACAACTGGATTGAAAATAATCGCAACAGTAAACTGCGTGAAGTAAAAAGTAACACATCATTTATTAAAATATACGAAACTCTCAGTCAACATCAAGAAATTATACTCACCAGACTAGCAATTGGACACTCTAAGCTAACTCATGACTATGTATTCACCAAACAGCAACCAGAGACTCTCAATCAGCAGATGATACTCACCAGACCATCAATTGGACACTCTAATCTAACTCATGACTATGTATTCACCAAACAGCAACCAGATGATACTCACCAGACCATCAATTGGACACTCTAATCTAACTCATGACTATGTATTCACCAAACAGCAACCAGATGATACTCACCAGACCAACAATTGGACACTCTAAGCTAACTCATGACTATATATTCACCAAACAGCAACCAGAGACACTCAATCAACAGATGATAGTCACCAGACCATCAATTGGACACTCTAAGCTAACTCAAGACTATGTATTCACCAAACAGCAAACAGAGACTCTCAATCAGCAGATGATACTCACCAGACCATCAATTGGACACTCTAAGCTAACTCATGACTATGTATTCACCAAACAGCAACCAGAGACTCTCAATCAGCAGATGATACTCACCAGACCATCAATTGGACACTCTAATCTAACTCATGGCTATGTATTCACCAAACAGCAACCAGATGATACTCACCAGACCATCAATTGGACACTCTAATCTAACTCATGGCTATGTATTCACCAAACAGCAACCAGATGATACTCACCAGACCATCAATTGGACACTCTAAGCTAACTCATGACTATGTATTCACCAAACAGCAACCAGAGACTCTCAATCAGCAGATGATACTCACCAGACCATCAATTGGACACTCTAAGCTAACTCATGACCATGTATTCACCAAACAGCAACCACATGATACTCACCAGACTAACAATTGGACAAACTAAGCTAACTCATGACTATGTGTTCACCAAACAGCAACCAAATGATACTCACCAGACTAACAATTGGACAAACTAAACTAACTCATGACTATGTGTTCACCAAACAGCAACCAAATGATACTCACCAGACTAATAACAATTTGACAAACTAAACTAACTCATGACCATGTATTCACCAAACAGCAACCAAATGATACTCACCAGACTAACAATTGGACAAACTAAACTAACTCATGACCATGTATTCACCAAACAGCAACCAAATGATACTTACCAGACTAACAATTGGACATACTAAGATAACTCATGACCATGTATTCACCAAACAGCAACCTCATCCTGTGAACATTGCAGCCATGGACTATCAGTCAAGCACCTCATAACGGAATGTGCCCAGTATTCTAACTACAGAACCAGCCACCAAATTCCTCCAGATCTTCAGGCAGCACTCGACAAAGCAACCAAATTATTGTCATTGTTTAAATACATAACAGGTTGTAAACTTACTACTGCATTGTTAAATATTGTATACTTTTAATACACTGTAGAATGAAACACTACATATATAAGATTAATGTTAGAATTCCAATAATTAATGTTACAAGCTAGATATAATTATTAATTTAATGTGTAAATATTGTATTCAAAGTGTTATAAAATGTCTTATTGTCACATGATGTCGCTATAAGACCTAATAAAAGCATAAATAAGAAAATATTATAAACGTATGGAAAGTATATTGTTTTCTTGCGAAGTTGGTTGAAACAAATCTATATGTATCATGGCCTACTATATGATTAATAATATAGTTGTAACTGTTGCCAACTATTGAGAGCGGAAATAGCAGTCAACACTACATAACCTAGAAATTTAGTTATTTTGCAGTTGTTTATGTTTTACATCCCTTTGAGCTCTGGAGCAACTAAATTCTTGGTCCGTAAATGACTTAAAATTGATGATGTATTCTTTGAAATACTTTTCTTGTATACATTTTACTGTGACGTTTCACATTTTTCATTGCATTTATAAGTATTATAATGTATTGCATTTTGTGTATATTAGTGTGTGTGTTTCATATTCAAATTAAACTGATGTATACTTTGAATTGCATGAATGTGTCAAATGAATATTTTAGTATTTAGCAATGACACAACGTCTGTAAAGCCTGATGCTTTAATATTTTACACTCTAATACATAAAGGTAAATTTTTGTATTGTAAATTGTATGACATATTTGTAAATACGTTTTGTAATTTGTGGAGAGTAGATAATACAATAATCATATTTTAGTTTTATATAATTGCTAGTAGCAACTATTATTCGATAATTAGAAAAGCATCATCTCACATTACATCAGTTACATAATGAAATTATATTTATCTATACATTTAACAATAAGTTGTGTTTATATGTGCAAGCAAACAAAGGAAGTACATATGCTTTTATGAAGCACATTAAGTATAGTGCAGTGACGTACAGGCCTTAAAACAAATGATGTGATTATATGTGTATTCTGCTATTTTTGTAACCCATGCTTTTAGCACTAGAGCTTTCTACAATAGTATATAAACATATGTATATGCCTTGACAAGTTCTATGTTCAGTGGCTTCCTGGCCTAAACGAACCTACAGAATGCTTTCTAACCTAATCTAATCTAATCTACAATATTCTTTGTAGTCATCGGCGTTGACTTTTTACTTTCTCTACACGTACTATGTACATAGTGTAATCAGAAGTATTGTATGGCAGCCAAAAATTCGATGCCTAGATTTCACCGGAAATACATATTTCGAAGGTCTCAGAGTCAAAAAAAGAACATTTTTTGGAAAAAGGTTCGTGTGTGTGTCTGTGGACAGCAGAGCTCAAAAACGAAAACACCATTGAATACCAAACTTGGTATTAAAGTTTGGTTTCTTCAAAGGATTAGACGCGAAGATTTTAAAGAAACCCCCCCGGCCACGAACTACCCTTTACTTGGATCATTTTTCGGAAATTTTTATTTTATCAAAAATAACTAACGATTTTCATTAAAATCTTTTAACTTTAAGATATTTTTATGACAAATAAAATGTATATCTTGAGTTTTCTGGGAATTGTGCTTTCTGGATGAATGTTGGTGAACTTTGCATAACTGGTAAACCGTAAGAGATACACAAAAACTTACTATACAAAAAAAAATATATATCGCGTTAAAACTCATCATTTATGCTGTATACCCTTTTTTCGTGGAGTTGATCGGTATTTATACATTCCCTGTTATCAGTTCATGTTCTCATACTGGAACTTGTCAATTTCGGTCCATAAAAAAAAAAAAAAAAAAAAAAAAAAAGGAACTTCAATCCCATAGGAACCACATTGTAAAACATCTGACTGTCGGTTTAGCCTAGTGTATTCCCTTATTTCCCTTCTACTTACAAGGAACTAAGTAATAAAACCGTTTCTGCTAATGTTTATTTTGATTAGAATGAAGTGGATAGAAGAATAACCTTGCTAACAGTAATTTGTTGCAGAGATGTCGAGAGAGTCATGTGAATGCAACACAGCAATTTTTCTATATTACAAACCGAATCTTTCAACACTTGTGCGATCTGTGATATTGAAGTTTCTATTCTTAATTCGTAATGACGCAGTACAGAAAACTATTGAAATTGATTCCAGATATTTCTTCTGTTCTTTTTTTGTGATTTTGAGTTTGGAATCATTTATAAAGTAATCAACATCTTCTATTGAAGCTTGGCATAATAGTGAGTTCATCTTTCAGTTTGCCGTTTAACAAAAATGATGACGTAATCACCGTAGAGCGATTCATTTTCAGTAATCGATTCATACGATTCGTTCACGATTCATTAATCGTCGCCATCCCTTCTCTATACTTGAGTTATGTGATACACGGGGATGACAGTCACATGGCAGATCTTTTAGCATAAAAAACAGTAATTTATATAAAAAAACTCATGTGTACCATTCACATGACTTTCTCTATATATCTGCAACAAATTATTCTTAAAGTTCTTATGCTTCTATTTACTTCATGCTAATCTAGAAAAATTAGCAGAAATAGTCTTATTACCTTCTTCCTTGTAAGTAGAAAGGAAATAAGGGAGTAGCATAGGCTAAAGTGATAGTCACAAGCTGGTTACTGTGACTGAAGTTCCTTTGTTTGTATGGACATGAGTTGACAAATTCCTGTATAAGAAAAGTTAAGATTTTCGACCCTGAAAGAAAAACAAGGAATATCTCAAAAGCAATCAACTCCACGAAAAAAATGTATATTATATAAATTGTGTGTTTTAAAGTGCTCTACATTTGTTGTGTGGTAAGTTTTTGTCCATCTCTTACGGTTTAGCAGTTATGGAAAATTCCATAACATTGACCCAGAATAAAGTAGTCTTCAGAGGCTATTCCCAGAAAATTCAAAATATAGATTTTATTTGTCAGGTAAATATCTTTAATATACGATATTTTAATCAAAATCGTTAGAGCCATTTTTATAAAATAAACATTTTCGAAAAAAGTTCCATTTAAAGGGTTGTTTGGTGTGGGGGGATTTTTCTCAAAATCTCTGTGTCACATCCCTGGAAGATACTAAACTTGAATACCAAGTTTGGTATATTACCAACTTTTCATTTTTGAGTTATCGTATTCACAGGCACACCAACACACGGACACACACACACACGGACCTTTTGTATTGAAACTAGCACGATTCTTTTTGAAGGACGATTCGTGCCAAGATTGACACGATTCATACGATTCTTTCGTTCATGAGTCGCCCCATACTGAGTTAAGATAACATGTTCAGTATCGACCGGACGCTTCCTCCTGTGAGGTGTTATCGCCTGGGACAACTATGATTGGTCAAAATGTAACCTTTTGTTTTACTTCATTGGTCCATTTTCTGATGACCTCACAAAGATAAACGAGGGGAGAAAATGCATTGAAAGGCGTAGAGAAGCTTAGAGAAGCCTCCGCCTTTTAAAAAATGAATTGTAGAGGTAGAATCGAGTTAAATATAAAGGAGGACAGTAAAAGCATTTTACAGAAGGCTTAGAGAACCGTCAGTACTATGTTACATTCACAATGAGATGCAAGTGCAGACCATTCACAATGAGATGCAAGCGCAACGCAAGAATTTGGCACGGTTTTCTGGATCGGTAAGTTATATGCGAATATTTTCCAAGCGCTCCGCAAGTTACAAACTGAATACCATAGCCTACAATACCACATAAGAAAATTCACTCAATATTATATAAATAAATATGTTACAAAAGTACATACTAACAACTGACGCTCGTTGCAGTGACCTCACAATAACTACTCATTCAAAATTATTGAAAATAGCACAAGCATAGAGATTTCATACAGTGATAAAGCTACACATTTAATGAACTAAGAATTATCTCTCTGCGTCTTCGATTATGAGAAGCAAGAAATCTAGACGCAGATGATAGTTACATCCGTTAAGTGAAAGGAGACTGTCATAACCTCTTGAGGGAAATTATAGATGGCGCGGCACGGCCAAACAGAAGAGCATGCATGTACAGCAGGCCATGTGCGATCGTCTGTTGTTGAATTCATAGGCAATGCATAGAAAAAAGAAGCAGAATTCCTCCTCTTTGCATGCAACGCAACGATAAAGTTTGGAGTTTAGAACAAACTCTTGCGTTGCGTATTGCGTGTTTCTATGTGAATGCTTGCATTAAATAATATGAGTCCAAACTTTTGCGTTTACGTTGCGTTTGTGCTTGCATTTCATAGTGTATGTAGCATTACTCTCTCTATTTCGTATATAGCATGTAGGTAAATAAGGTATTGTATTCCACCCAAAGCTTCAACACCGAGATTTCGTTTGAAATACGCCGTTTTGGGTTTGCTGCATTAAAATAATCTATTCACACTGCTTCTTACAAAAGCTTATTCTTTTATTTACGTCATGTATAATTCAGATAGACATTTGCAGAATTGGTCTTATTACTTGCTTCCCTATAAGTAGAAAGGAAAATAAAGGTAAACATTAAGCTAAGGCAATAGTCAAAACTTTTAAAAGCTAGTCGCAATATGAAACAATTGAGATTTGATTCCCTTTCCGTGGTCCCATTTCAGAAAAGTTAGGTTGTTTAAAATTGAAAGCAATAACAAGGAATATATTGAAAACGCTCAACTACTTGAAAAAAAATCTGATGTGTTCCATTCAAATGACTTTCTCTACTTCTGTGTAACAAATTATTGTTAATAAGTTTGTTCTTCTATTTACTACATGCTAATCGAGACAAAATTAGCAGAAATAGTCTTATTACTTGCTACCTTCTAAGTAGAAGCGATATATGGGAGTATCATAGATTAAAATAAAGTCAAAACCTGGTTACTAGGTGACTGACGTTCCTTTGTTTGCATAGACAGTGTTGACAAATGAGAAAAGTACAAGTTTTTTAAACCTGAAACCAAAAACAAGGAATATCTCAAAAACGATCAACTCCTTGAAAAAAAAAAGCATATAACATAAAGTGTATGTTTTAATATGCTCTACATTTTTTGTGGGGTAACCTTTTGTCTATTTCTTACGGTTTAGCAGTTCTGCAAAATTTCGTAAAATTCATCCAGAATAGTTTTCAAAGACTATTCCCAGAAAATTTAAGATATACATATTATTTTTCAGGTAAGTATCTTTAATATACGATATTTTAATCAACATTGTTAAAGCTATTTTCGAAAAAAAAGTTCTATGTAAAGGGTAGTTGGGGGTGGGGGAATTTCTGGGAAATCTTCGTGTCGCATCCTTGGAAGATACAAACTTAAATACCAAGTTTGGTATTCAACAGTCTTTTCGTTTTTGAGCTATGCTGTCCACACACACACACACATACACACACACACACACACACACGGACACACACGGACCTTTTCCCAAAATTTTTTAGGTGCATTACAATACCTTCTCTATACTCTATGTACATAGTACGTGTTGAGAAAGTAATTAATATGACATAAATCGTGTGTATTAAGTTTTTGTCTATCTCCTTGTCTTGTGAGGAATTCCCAGAAAATTAAGATATAAATTTTATTTGTCATGTAAATATTTTAAATGTACGAGATTTTAATCAAGGTCGTCAAAACAATTTTTGAAATAACTCAAAATTTTTGAAACTTTGGGTAGTTGAAGTGAGTGGATTTTCTTGAAAATCTTAGTGTCACATCTTGGAAGATACTGAACTTAAATATCAAGTTCGTATTTTAACAGCTTTTCCTTTTTAAAGTTTTGCTGCAGACGGGAACACACATATACACTCGGACATTTTTATAAAAATCCTTTTTTCGGACAGACGGTTCCAAAACATGTATTTTCGGTGAAATCTATGTATCGAATACACAGTAAGTTAGGAATGGTGAGCAGATGTGAGCGCCCTAGCGCAGTATTTTGTTGGCATGGAATATTTCTCAGGTGTGGTGAGACACAAGTGGTTTTTTCGAGTTTCAGATTATTATTGACCTCATTTATTCATCTTGTTCGGTCATTCCTGCCGTCGAACACTCACACATTCCTCCTAAATGTTCTACTCTTATGTTACACTTTATTCGACTACGGCTATTGTTACTTCTTGCTTTTTGATAGTCTTTTGGTGAAGTGATCTCGTCCGTATTAAATCAATACTATTTTCTTCACAACCAAAGATAGCCCGTTCTGCTCCACCACGGACACGGACCTAAATATCACATCTTAGCTCCGCGGATGTTCCATAGCTATTACCAAAAGTGGTGCTTGACCTGCGAGAGAATTGTCTCTGTTTTTCTTGTTATGTCCACTCTCGGGCAGTGTAACCTCACCCCTTCAGTTGAATGTCCTTCCCTTAACGGTACTATCCTACCAGGTCGCTAGTGACAACTGTTTGTCCTTTTCTTAGACCTGTTTTACAATATTCCTTCCCTAACCATTTTCAATATACATTTGTCTCCTCTTAGTATAATTTATATTATATTAGCTATAATTTATATCTCCCTTTTGGATAACCTTTAACGCCGTGACACGACATGGCGTGTCTCATCAAGTGGAGAAAGCAACAACTTGTCGGCAGAACAGATAGAGAAGATCATTTGAATGGAATAAATCCCATTTTTACTTTCTCTACATTTACTATGCGCATTGTGTATAGAGAAGGTATTCTATTGCACCCAAAAAATTCAATACCAAGATTTCACCGGAAATACATGTTTTGGGTCCCCCTGAATAAAAAAATGGAAAAAGGTCGGTGTAAGTGCGTGTGTGTGTCTGTGGACAGCATAGCTCAAAAACGAAAAGCCCGTAAATACCAAACTTGGTGTTTAAGTTTGGTATCTTTCTAGGATGCGACACGAAAATTTTCTAGAAAATCCCCCATGGGCCTTTTTTATTTTCTCAAAAATGGTGCTAACGATTTTGATAAAAAAATTACGGTATATTAAGAATATTTACCTGACAAATAATATGTATATATTGAATTTTTTGGGAATAACTTCTGAAGACTACTTTATTCTGGATGATTTTTACGGAATTTTGCATAAGTGCTAAACCATAAGAGATAGACAAAAACTTACCGCACAAAAAATGTAGAGCACGTTAAAACACACAATTTATGTCACATACATTATTTCGTGGAGTTGATCGTTTTTGAGATATCCGTTGTTTTTGTTTCAACTTTGAAAAACTTACACCTTTCTCATACAGTAATTTGTCAACTCGTGTCCATACAAACAAAGGAACTTGTCACATAGCAACCAGCTTTTAACCTATGGTACTCCATTATTTCACAAGGAGATGTTATTGCTAGACTTTGGGCTTTGCAGCACGGATATAGAGAGTCATGTGAATGTAGCTGTTCAGAGTTTTATTCTCTGCCTGCTGTGTAGGTAGTGGTAGAGTAACATTAAGTCAACTCGTTTAACAGTTGACGGTCGAGTAGGGCCACAAGATACACTCAACTGTTCAGTGGCGTGTGAAAGCAATGATATCAACTCAACTATGCTGCCTATTGTCTTTGCTTTACGTACTCGTCAAGCATACTATCTGTTGAACAGTTGAATGGCGACCAAAGCCAAGAAACGTTGTCTTAGGCTTTCAGTTGTTTTACTGCCGAAAGTGTTATTTGTTCCTTTTTACCTTCTCTAGACCCGTATGTACAATGTGCATAGGGATAGAGAAGTATTGCATTCCACCCAAAAATTCGATGTCGAGATTTCACCGCAAATACATGTTTTAGGACCCCTTGAATCCAAAAAATGCATTTCCAGAAAAAGGCCCGTGTGTGTGTGTCCGTGTGTACCTGTAACCGTGTGTCTGTGAACACGATAACGCAAAAACGAAAAGTAGCTAAAAAGTCACGAAGATTTTGAGATAAACCCCCCACCCCAAACTACCCTTTACATGGAACTTTTTTCAAACATTTTGATTTTCTTAAAAATGGCTGTAACGATTTTGATTAAAATATCATATATTAAAGATATTTACCTAACAAATAAAATGTATATCTTGAATTTTCTGGGAATAGCTTCTGAAAACCGGTTTAATCGGGATGAATTTTGCTTAATTTGAAATAACTAGTAAACCGTAAGAGATAGACAAAAACTTACTTTACAAAATATTTAGGTCTTGTTAAAATACACAAGTTATGTCATATACATTTTTCTCGTGGAGCTTACCGTTTTCGAGGTATTCATGGTTATTAGTTTCAGTTGTGAAGTACTTATACTTTTCTCAGACGGGATTGTCCGTTTTTCTTTTGTTCTACTCCTGGCCAAGAAAAGAAGCGATTTGTAATGACAATCGCATAACGACAGTTTTTAAAACATTTGACATTGGTTTAGCCTAGTGTATTCCTTTATTTTTTTCTTACTTATAAGGAACTAAGTAATAAGAACATTGTGCTAATGAGTACCACAATTAGCAAGGTGCAGAAAGAAGAAGGATCTTATGCAAGGAGTTTGTAGAACGGCTAGAGAAAGTCATGTGAGTGTAACACATCAGATTTTCTGTCGTAGTTTCCAGTTTAGGTTTGTATTTTCGGTTATAGTCAAAGTTACAGATCGTATAGGATCATTCCGTATCAAAGAAAATCAATATGGCATCCAGACATCCATCATTTTTTTGTCGTCCTCGTGGTGTGATGGTTTACATGCTAGCTTCCTGTATTCAAGATCGCGGGTTCAAACCCGGCGGAAGTCAATGGATTCCTTATCATTTTCTCCTTCGGAAGGGAAGTAAAGGAATCTCAAGTCTGATAAAAGAGCCCTCTGAGCAAAAATACGCTATCTTTCACGCCCAGTATAGAATGGGGGGCTGAGAACCACATCAGTTAAAGAGCGTCCATAAATAAAACTACATTTACATTTTTCTACCACCTTGATTAATGGCTATCTGTAAAAAAAAAATCTGATGTCCATTCATACGACTTTCTCTACATCTCTGCAACAAATTATTGTTAAAAACCAATGTTTCTATTTACTTACTGCCAATCGAGAAAAATTTAGCAGACATAGTCTTATTACTTGCTTCCTTGTAAGTAGAAGCGAAATAAGGGAGTACCATAGGTTAAAGTGATAGTCAAAAGCTGGTTGCTATGTGACTGAAGTTCATTTGTTTGTATGGAGAGAAGGGACACATTCCTGTATGAGGTATGTTTTTTAAAGAGGAAACTAATAGCAAGGAATATCTTAAAAAGAATCAACTGCACGAAAAAAACTTATATAAAGCACATTGTGTGTTTTAATGTTCTTTATATTTTTTGTGTGGTAAGTTTTTTTTTCCATCTCTTACGGTTTAGCAGTTATGCAAAATTCGGCAAAATTCATCCTGAATAAAGAGGTCTTCAGAAGCTATTCCCAGAAAATTCAAGATATACATTTTATTAGGGGTGCAAATAGCTTTAATATACGTGATTTTAGTCAAAATCGTTAGTCATTTTTAAGAAAATCAAAATTTTCGAAAATTTTTCCATGTGAAGGGTAGTTTGTGTTGGGGGGATTTTCTTGAAAATCTTCGTCTCGCATCCTTGGAAGATACTATACCTAAATACCAAATTTGATATTTAACGGTATTTTCGTTTTTGAGCTATATTGTCCACACACACATACACACACACACACACGGACCTTACTCTAAAAATGCTTTTTTTGGATTCAGGGGAACCTAAAACATGTATTTCCGGTGAAATCTCGGTATCAACTTTTTGGGTGGAATAAATACTTCCTCTGTACACTATGTACATAGTACGAATAGAGAAAGTAAAATCTCGTGTTCCGTTCACAAACTTTATCTATCTTTTCTGAAAACAAATTATTCTTACAAAAATAATGATTTATTCATAATGCTAATCAAGATAAAAGTTAGTAGAAATTGTCTTTTTACTTCATAAACTGATAGTCAAATCTTTTAAAAGTTGTCCCTTTGTGATTCACACTGAAATTCGGTTTTCTTTGCATGGAAAGGAGTAAAAAATAGTGACGTATGAAACGAATGATGCCTTTCTCTTGAAAAAAGTGCGAGTATATTAAAACTGAAACAAATAACAGGAAATATCTCGGAAACGGTTAATTCTACATCAAATATATATCTATGAAATAGTTTGTGTGTTTTAACGAGGTCTACACTTTTACTTTCTCTGGCCGTATGTACAAGGTACATGGTGGATGGAGAAGGTATTTTATTTCACACAAAATTCGATATCGGCATGAGTGCAAAAGAATTTTTACTTTCTCTGGCCTAATATGTACAATGTACATAGGAATAGAGGTATTGTAATGCACCAAAAATTCGATACCGAGATTTCACCGGAAAAATATGTTTTGGGGTCCCCTGAGTTCGAAAAAGCATTTTAAAAATAAGTGTGTGGGTGTGTCTGTCTGTGGACAGCATAGCTCGAAAATGAAAAGAACGTTAAATATCAAACTTGGTATTTAGGTTTAGTATCTTCCAAGGAGGCGACACGAAGCTTTTCAAAAAATCCCCCTACCACAAACTACCCTTTACATGGAAAAAATTTCGAAAATATTGATTTTCTTAAAAATGGCTATAACGATTTTTATTAAAATCCCGTATATTAAAGCTAGTATTTATGTCCGAAATAAAATGTATATCTGGAATTTTTGGGGAATAGCCTCTGAAAAGCTCTTTATTCTGGATGAATTTTGCTCAGTTGCTTAACCGTTAGAGATAGAATAAACTCACAACACAAAAAATATACATCACGTCCTTTACGTTTTTGTTGTGGAGGTAACCGTTTCCGAGATATTCCTTGTTACTGGTTTCAATTGTGAAGTACTTAAACTATTCTTACACAGGAAGGGTCTGTTTTTCTTTTGTTCTACTCCTGGCCAAGCAAAGAAGTGATTTGCAATGACAATCGCATAACGATAGCTTTTACAACATTTGACAATCACTTTAGCATAGTGCATTCCCTTATTCCCTTCTACTTATAAGGAACTAAGTAATAACATTCTGCTAACATTTATCTTGATTAGCATTGTGTACAAAGAAGAATAATCTTTTGTAGGAGTTTTGTAGAGCAGCTAGAGAAAGTCATGTGAGTGTAACATATCAGATTTTTATAAAATGGTTCCTTTGGACAGTATAGCTCAAAACCAAAACATCCGTTAAATAGTAAAGTTGGTATTTAAGTTTGGTATCTTCCAAGAATGTGACACGAAGATTTTGAAGAAAATACCCACCTCAAATTACCCTTTACATGAACATTTTTCGAAAATGTTGATTTTCTCAAAATGGCTCTAACGGTTTTGCCTTGAGTATAAAATATTTTTATGTCAAACGAAAACTAAATATTTAATTTTTTTGGAGTAGTCTTTGAAGACCCCTTCATTCTCGATGACTTTATGCAATTGTTAACCGTAAGAGATGCACAAAATCTCATAACACAAAGAATGTAGATCTCATTAAAAAACACAATTTTTATCATACCAATTTTTTGTAGAGTTAACCGTTTTCGAAATATTCCGGAATTTTAAGCTATTTAAACTTCTCTCAAACGGGAAGACATCTTTTTTCACGTTTCTCGTTTGTTTACTATTGCAGTTTCATTTGTTTCACATAGCGACCGGTTTTAAAGCAAAGGTATATCACTTTAGGCTGTGCGTTTCTTTTTTTTTTACTTTTTTAACACGTACTATGTACTTAGTGTATAGAGAAGGTATTGTATTGCACCCAAAAATTCGATACCAAGATTTCACCGGAAATACATGATTTGGGTCCCCCTGAATCTAAAAGAAACATTTTTGGAAAACACGTCCGTGTGTGTCTGTGGACAGCATAGCTCAAAAACGAAAAGACCGTTAAATACCAAACTTGGTATTTAAGTTTAGTATCTTCCAAGGATGCGACACGAAGATTTTCAAGGAAATCCCCCACCTCAAACTACCCTTTACATGGAACTTTTTTCGAACATTTTGATTTTCTCAAAAATGGCTCTAACGATTTTTATTAAAATATCGTATATTAAAGATATTTACCTGACAAATAATATGTATATCTTGAATTTTCTAGGAATAGCCTCTGAAGACTACTTTATTCTAAATGAATTTTGTCTAACTGCTAAGCCGTAAGGAAATGGATACAAACTTACCACACAAGAAATGTAGAGTACATTAAAACACATAATTTATGTTATATACATTTTTTTCGAGGAGTTGATCGTCTTTGAGATATTCCTTGTTTTTGGTTTCAGCTTTGAAAAACTTGTCCGAGCTTTACTTTCTCTACACTTACTATGTACATCGTGTATAGAGAAGCTACTGTAATGCACCCAAAAATTCGATACTGAGAGTTCATTGGAAAACTATGTTATAGGGTCGCTAAAAACAAAAAACAAAACAAAAAAAGTTTTTAGAAAAAGGTACGTTTGTGTCCGTGTGTCACTGTGTCTGTGAACATGATAACTGAAAAAAGAATTGTGGGTAAAATACCAAAATTCTTCCAGCGATGCGACACGAAGATTTTTTAGAAAAATCCCTGCACCCCAAACTATCCTTTAGATGGAACTTTTTTCGAAAATTTTGATTTCAGATTTGAAAAACTTATACTTTTCACATACAGGAATTTGTCAACTCGTGTCCACACAAACAAAGGAACTTCAGTCACATTGCATTCCACCCAAAAATTCGATACCGAGATTTCATCGGAAAAAAGGTGTGTGTGTGTATCCGTGTATCTGTGAACACGATAGCTTTAAAACGAAAAGTCGGTAAAACACCAAAGTTGGTATTTAAGTTTAGTATCTTCCAGGGAGGCGAAACAAAGATTATGGGAAATTTCTCCCATCCCAAACTACCCTTTACACCGAGCTTTTTTCGAAAATTTTTATTTTCTCCAAAATGGCTCTAACGACTCTGATTAATATTTCGTATATTAAAGATATTTACCTGAAAAATAAAATGTATATCTTGAATTTTCTGGGAATAGCCTTTGATGGCTACTTTATTCTGGATGAATTTTGCGGAATTTTGAATAACTGCTAAACCGTAAGAGATGGACAAAAACTTGCCACACAAGAAATATAAAGTTTGTTAAAACACAATTTATGACATACATATTTTTTTCCTGGAGTTGATCGTTTTTGAGTTATTCCTTGTTTTTGATTTCACCTTTAAAAAACATATACTTTTCTCATACAGGAATTTGTCAACTGCTGTCCATACAAACAAAGGAACATCAATCACATAGCAACCAGCTTTTGGCTTTCACTTTAACCTATGGTACTCCCTTATTTCGCTTCTGCTTACAGGAAAGCAAGAAATAAGACTATTTCTGCTAATTTTTTCTCGATTAGTATGACTTAAACAGAAGCCTAAGCTTTTTAACAATGATTTGTTGCAGAGATGTAGAGAAAGTCACCAGTATTTTACTCTACAAACTTATTGTTTTCTGTAAAAAGCAGCTGCTAAGTGTTTACAACAAACTGTTTGTATATTTCGTGGCCTGCTTTAACTAATCGCAGAGTTTAAGTTTTGGCGCAATTCAAAGGCATACGTACGTGTTTTGCAGGAAGTTGTTTACATAATGAGAATGGCCATGGCCACCTCTGCTCGAGAATTACAAAACTTTGTTGCGAAAACCCATCTTAAAAAACTGATGGTTTTGCAGAACTGTAACGGACATTTTAACTTTTCCTCTCGGCTGTTGTTTTTGGTTTATAATTCCCTGCTTGTAGCAGCAAGGTGGAAGTTCCAATTTTGTTTCAGAGGCCATTATGAATTGCGTCTTATTATTAATTTTATAAAGAGCGCCGTGAGAGGTATGCAGCACTTTCTAACCTCGTGGTAACTTAATCTTTTGATGAAAATAACTTTAGTGCTGCATAAGCAAAACCCTCCTGAAATATTCATATCTTAAAAATGGAATAACTTAGTAACAAAACACCTTAAAATTCGTATAACATTTTATAATTTCAAGTGCAACGGTTTAGCTTTTCCTGCCCTTTTAAGGAAGCATTGCATTTCACTAAACATTTCGATATCCAACTATTACCAGAAAAGGCAGTGTTGAATCCCCTCAAAAGATTGGAAAGAGTATACGTTACATTCACATGACTTTCTCTGCCTACGTGGTAACATGCTAACCTTTGATTCCCAACACCGCAGTCTTAAACTCGGAGGAGGATGGCAGTGTTATTGGGCGTAAAAGTCCTTCATATGGCTTCCTTTGAAACGGTATAAGGCCGTTAGTCCCGTATCATAAATTTACGGCACGTAAAATAATCTTAAGCCTGGTAAAGAGGCCTCTGAGCAAAATTAGCCCTGCTCTGCTCGCGTGGCGTCTAGGAGACTCCACATGAGTTATTTTATCATATTGTAAGAAACTGGGAACAGCCACTGACCAGTGCTTCCATCTACCTTTCAAGCATCTAATCACGCACATTGTCCCAGCAAGTCGCACATTGGGGCTCAAAACAGCAGATTGTTAACCTACAAGTGTGATCGGAGTCCGTGAGACGCCACGCGACCTTCATTGTTATAACGGACATTTCGTTTCTTTTGCGTTTGACTTCACTATTTGTGGAAATTCTTAGATACGATTTTTAGGCATACTTTTTGCTTTCTCTACACGTGCTATGTACCTAGTGTATAGAGAAGGTATTGCACTCCACAAGAAAAATTCGATACAGAGATTTCACCGCAAATATATGTTTTAAGACCTCCTGTATCAGGAAAAAGTATTTTCAGAAAAAAAGTCCGTGTATGTGTCTCTGTCAGTGTGTCTGTGTGTCCGTGAACACGATAACTCAAAAACGAAAAGTCAGTAAAATACCAAAATTGGTATTTAAGTTTAGTATCTTCCAGGGATGCGACACGAAGATTTTGAGAAAAATCCCTTCACCCCAATTACCCTTTACATGGAACTTTTTTCGAAAAGTTTGATTTTCTAAAAAATGTCTCTAACGATTTTGATTAAAATATCGTATATTAAAGACATTTACCTGACAGATAAAATGTATATTTTGAATTTTCTGGGAATAGGCTCTGAAGACTACTTTATTCTGAGTGAATTTTACGGAATTTTGCGTAACTGCTAAACCGTAAGAGATAGACAAAAAAAAAAAAAAAAAAAAAAAAATGTAGAGCACATTAAAACACACAATTGATGTTGTATACATTTTTTTTGTTGGAGTTGATCGTTTTTTTAGGTATTCCTTGTTTTTGTTTTCAGGTACGAAAACTTAACTTTTCTCATCAGATATCTGTCAACTCCTATCCATACAAACAAAGGAACATCAGTCACATAGCAACCAGCTTTTGGCTTTCACTTTAACTTATGCTACTCCCTTATTTCGCTTCTACTTACAAGGAAGGAGGTAATAACACTATTTCTGCTAATTTTTTGTCGATTAGCATTAAATTGTTTATTGACAATAATTTATTACAGAGATGTAGAGAAAGTCATGTGAATGGAACACATCATATTTTTTATATTTCTAGGATTCAAATGGATTCGAAGGCAATATTCAATCTCAGTATTCCACAAGATATGAATATTACTCTAGTTTTGCTGTCAGAGTCAAACTCTTCCTAAGAAACTGAAGATAGATATCGCAAGTACCTTTCCACACCAGGGTCTGCAAATGATGGTCCTTGTACAAAAATCTGATGTGTTCCATTCACATGACTTTCTCTATATCTCTATAAATTATTATTGTTAATAATCTTTTATTTATTTCATGCTAATCGAGAAAAATTAGCAGAAATAGTCTTATTTCTTGCTTTATTGTAAGTAGAAGCGAAATAAAGGAGTACCATAGGTTAAAGTGAAAGCCAAAAGCTGGTTGCTATGTGACTGATGTTCCTTTGTTTGTATTAACAGGAGTTGACAAATTCCTGTATGAGAAAAATATGTTTTTCAAATATAAAACCAAGAAAAAGGAATATCTCAAAAACGATCAAATCCACGAAAAAAATGTATATGACATAAATCGTGTGTTTTAACGTGCTCTACATTTTTCGTGGGTTAAGTTTTTGTCCATCTCTTACGGTTTAGTAGTTATGAAAAATTCATCCAGAATAAAGTAGTCTTTAGAGGCTATTCCCAGAAAATTCAAAATATACACTTTATTTGTCAGGTAAATAACTTTAATATAATGTTTTAATCAAAATTGTTAGAGCCACTTTTTAGAAAATCAAAATTTTCGAAAAAAGTTCCATGTAAAGGTAGTTTGGGGTGGGGGGATTTTTCTCAAAATCTTCGTGTCGCATCCCTGGAAGATACTAAACTTAAATACCAAGTTTGGTATTTTACCGACTTTTCGTTTTTGAGTTATCGTGTTCACAGACACACGGACAGACACACGGACACACGGACTTTTTCTGAAAATATTTTTTTGGATACAGGGGACCCTAAAACATATATTTCCGGTGAAATCTCGGTATCGAATATTTTGGTGGAGTGCAATACAATCTCTATACACTGTGCACATAGTGAGTATAGAGAAAGTAAAAAGCAAAGGTGGAATGATCACGGTCGCTCCAAGAACTGATACACGCGATACAAGTGCCGACATTGTAATAAGTACGGAGGCCGTGTTTACTTTGTCTAGCCGCGTATGTACAATGTAAATAGGGATACAGAAGTATTGTATTCCTCTAAAAAATTCGATACCGAGATTTTACCGGAAATACATGTTTTAGGACCCCCCTGTATCCAGAAAAAGGATTTTCAGAAAAAGGTCAGTGTGTGTCAGTGTGTCCGTGCCTGTGAACACGATAACTCAAAAACGAAAAGTAGCTAAAGTACCAAACTTGGTATTTAAGTTTAATGTCTTCCAGGGATGCGACACGAAGATTTTGAGACAAATCCCCCCACCCCAAACTACCCTTTATATGGAACTTTTTTCGAAAATGTTGATTTTCTTAAAAATGGGTGTAACGATTTTGATTCAAATTTCGTATATTAAAGATATTTACCTGACAAATAAAATGTAAATCTTGAATTTTCTGGGAATAGCTTCTAAGTACTTGTTTATTCTGGATGAAATGTGCTTAATTTGGCATAGCCAGTAAACCGTAAGAGATAGACAAAAACTTACTACACAAAAATGTAGGTTTTATTAAAATACACAAGTCATGTCAATTACATTTTTTTCGTGGAGCTTACCGTTTTCGAGGTATTCCTTGTTATTAGTTTCGGATGTGAAGTATTTACACTTTTCTCAGACGGGAGTGTCTGTTTTTCTTTTGTTCTACTCCTGGCCAAGAGAAGAAGCGATTTGCTATGACAATCGCATAACGACATCTTTTAAAACATTTGACTATCAGTTTAGCCTTATTTTCTTCCTACTTAATAAGGAACTAAGTAATAAGAATATTGTGCTAATGAGTATCTCGATTAGCAAGGTGCAGAAAGAAGAATAATCTGATGTAAGAAGTTTGTAGAACAGCTAGAGAAAGTCATGTGAGTGTAACACATCAGATTTTTTAATAATAATAATAGTAATAATAATAATAATAATAACATCGCATACAAATTGTACGTATGTTTGGAGTTATTTTGTGCAAAAGTTTATCAGTGATCTGGTCGGCTTTGAGCACGTTGGGACCTGGTGTCTGCCACAAGTACCACATACGCAGGTGTCGTCCGGAAGTGGAGTGCATGCTTTGTGATGGTATCCATGTGCTGCCATCGATGTCGTGTAGTGTCGGAGCTTTTGGTTCGTGCCAGTTCAGTTCCGGGTTACGATGGCTTCCGTTGAGTAGATTTCTGGCCAGATGTCCTCTCTCGTCGAGCGCCTTCTTCCAGGGAAGTCCAAGTCTTGTCCCGAGTTCTTCTATTAAGGGTAGATGTAGGTAAAATTTTCCAAATATTGCAATTTTTTTATTTTTGCTAAAAATAGTTTAGGGTATTAGGATTATCATACTGAAATCTCATTTCTTTATCATTACTCTAAGTATGAAATAATAATTTAAATAACAATGAATGTTACTGTGCCGCGCCCCCTTTTTACTTCTTCTTTAGAAGAGTTTGCCATTTTTGTATTTCTTGCTGTTTGGACAGTCAGTTTGCTGAACGTATTGTTTGTACGCTTGTAGAAGGCTGTGGAGAAGATGGCAGAAAGCGTTTATTGATGCTCCTTTGTTTTGAAGTTGTTTACTTTTGAAAATAACCTCGTGTTGTGTATTTCTATACCACAGATTCATTAATAACTTTAGTAAAGTATTTATATTATTAAAATCGGTGAATCTAGTGATAAATATAGGAATATATAGCGGTAAGGTGTTTAAAAAGGTCAAGAAAGACCGTGTATATCGAATAAATAACCTCAAAAAAGTTGTTCCTGAGATTTTAAATACCAGTGCTTCTGCTAAGAAAATCAGTGAAGGTGTACAAATTGAAGCAAATTCAAAAGAAGCAACCACTGGTTTTACACTCATAGATATTGAAATATTGGCTAATACTATTAGTAATAGTTGTGCTTGTGCTACATGTGGGGCAAAGTGTCTGAGGCTGTATGATGATCAGACACAAAGATGTGGAGTAGCTTGTACTTTTCATATAGTGTGTGATAAGTGCAAAATAAATAACGAATTTAAATCTTCACCCATAAATAACTGGGTATATGATGTAAATATGAGGTTGTGTTATGCTATGAGATGTATTGCTATAGGAAGAGAGGGCACTGACTTATTATGTGGGCTCCTAAATATGCCACCACCTGTCAGTAGATACAGTGATCTAAACACAAATCTGCTAACTGTTTTAGAAGCTGTGTGCAAACAGGATTTGATAGCTGCAGTAAAAGAAGCAGTGAATGTAAATGAAGAGGCACATAACGTGGAGAAAAGAGATCTGGCTGTCTCCTGTGATGGAACATGGACCACACATCACAGTATGGGGTGTCGTCTGTCATAAGTATCGACACAGGCAAGGTATTGGACTTGCAAATCATGACCAAGTATTGTGCTACATGTGCAGTAAGAGCCAAATTGCATGATGCATTGGAAGAAGAACAGTGGCAGACAGAACATGAATTGGAATGTTGCAGAAATTATACCGGCTCAAGTGGAGGAATGGAGGCAGCAGGGATGAAAATCATTTTTCATCGTTCACTAAAACAGTAAAACATTTGTTATGTAAGTTACTTAGGAGATGGTGACTCCAGTGCTTTTAAAACTGTACTTGACAGCAAACCTTATGGTCTAGAATGTAATATAGAAAAATTGGAATGTGTGGTAGGTTATTAAAACTGAAAAAAGAAATGAGAGGCAAAAAATTAGAAGATGAGAAGCCATTAGGAGGACAAGGTAGGTTAACAGACAAAGAAATTCACAACCTACAAATATATTATGGCAGGGCCATTAGAAACAACACAGGAAATGTTAAAAATATGCAGCAGGCGGTATGGGCCACATATTTTCACAAACTTTCTACAGATGACAACCCTCAGCATGGTTTGTGTGATGTGGTTACAGAAAGGCACAGCTTGATGGCTCACCCTTCCATCATAAACACAGTTTACCAGAAGCAGTACTGGATGTAGTGAAACCCACTTTTCAATACCTAGCTCATCCTGATCTCCTAAGCAAATGTACTCATGGGAAAACTCAGAATGCTAATGAGAGTTTCAATCGACTCATATGGATTCGCTGTCCTAAAACATCATTTGTTTCCTCTAATGTTGTGAAGATTGGTGCATATGATGCATGTTTGGTGTACAATTCAGGAAGAATTAGAGTGCTACAGGGACTTGGAATTGTGCCTGGTGTGTTCACAACAACAATTTCGAGGAGCATCGATGACACAAGAATTGGTAAATCAGCTTACATGATGGACAAACTTCAAAATCAAGCCCGTCAACTGAGACACCTCAAGAGGAAAGAAGTGGAGGAACAAGATGAAAATGGGGATTATGGATATGGACAGCATTAGTCACCTCAGCAACAGTGAAAAACAAAGTAAATCCTTAACTCAACTTTTCTACAATTTACATTTTTTCATCTTGAAGGTGCATTTTCTTCAAAACTATTGCATGTACAGTTATCATATTTGGTAGTTTGATACAGAAGGCCTGGCTGCATAATCCTGTGGAACAGAATTTTAATAAACATTTTAGTTAATCGTTGGTGATTTTTTTTCGAATGGATTTTCAAGAAATTTGTCAAACTAACAGTATATGATTTTTTATCTCAACAACCACAATGCATATCAAAATTCTGTTCCACAGAACTGTGTATTATATCTTAAAAATAACTCATTAAAATTTTCAATGAAAAATCTCTGGCACTTTTTAAGAAAATGCACCTTATTATTTTTTAGATAATAAAAAATATAATACAAACAAAAGGTATCAAAAAATTCTGAAAAAAATACACAGTATGTACACAAGCATTAACAGCTACCACACCAAATTTCAGTTTTCTAACTTATAAAATGTAAAAGTTATCAATACTTTTATGTGGTGACGTTTTTTTACCTACGTCCTTCTCGTGCTAGCAAGTAGACCAGTCTAGATAGAGTGTGCTTCGACACTCCCAGTGTAGCCTTCAGGAAGCGGGCTTTAACCTTCTCTAGGGTGTGGAAGTCCTTCGTGCGGAGTTTGTCCCATGTTAAGTCTAGTCCGCACGTAAGTATGGGTACTGTTTTTGTGTTGAACAGTGCCATCGCGGATTTGAGGGATAACTTTTATAGTTCTCGTATGTCAGTGTATTGCTTTTGTGGCTCTTTGGTTAGTTTGTATTCTGTTGTAGTGTGTAGGATTAAGCCGAGGCATTTGACTTGGTTGCCTGTTTGCAGAGCATTTCAACCTCCGACAGGCTGTAATAGAAGAAGTTCATCAAAAACAATTATTTTATTACTAAAAGTTTTGTACACTTATGATTGCTTTTCAACATAATCACAGAAAAGATTGAGACATTTATCGTACCTGTGCACAAGCTTTGCAATACCCGCTTCAAAAAATGTTGCCGCCAATGATTTCAAATGAGCATTGACGTTGTTTTGAAGATCTTCGTTCTTTACGACGTTTGCGGAGAGCCATTCAAAACAAACGAAGAGGAATGCTGACTTCAGGAATTGTGTTGATCCACGACAACGCTCGTCCACACACTGCTGGCACAACCCATCGGCTCCTTGAACAATTTCAATGGGACATTCTCGATCATCCGCCGTACAGTCCTGACCTGGCACCCAGCGACTTTCACCTTTTTCCTGAACTGAAGAAGATCTTCAAAACAACGTCAATGCTCATTGGGAAATCATTGGCGGCAACATTTTTTGAAGCGGGTATTGCAAAGCTTGTGCACAGGTACGATAAATGTCTCAATCTTTTCAGTGATTATGTTGAAAAGTAACCATAAGTGTACAACACTTTTAGTAGTAAAATAATTGTTTTCTATGAACTTGTCTTTTAGTTTTAGTCTATCGAAGGTTCGAAACAAATGTGTGGTGTATGGCAATGAACAAAATTATGTTCAAGTTAGGGAATGCGTAGTAATAAACTGTATATGTATTGTACTTTCAAGTGACCAGAAAACTTTTTGGAACAACTGCATTTATTGCTTATACTGCGATTAAACAACAATAGGTTCTAGTTCCTTTCTTGGCTATAATGTCCTTTGTTTTATGATATTGTTTAGAAGCACACAACTTTACT
Source organism: Hymenopus coronatus (assembly GCA_030762935.1). NCBI lineage: Eukaryota > Metazoa > Arthropoda > Insecta > Mantodea > Hymenopodidae > Hymenopus > Hymenopus coronatus. The sequence goes on from CM060886.1 coordinate 131,917,811, forward strand.
ACCTCACCGTTAATTTTACTAAGGTTTCTGAAGATGGCCGCTCATCTCTTTTATTGCCCTTTCATTTATTGAAACACATAATTATTATTGTAATTTGGATTTTATGGGCTACCTTTTTTCTTTCTCTACACGTACTATGTACATAGTGTATAGAGAAGGTATTGTAATGCACCCAAAAATTCAATACCGAGATTTCAATGGAGGTACATGTTTTGAGACTCCCTGAATCCAAAAAACAAAAGAAGCATTTTTAGAAAAATATCCGTGTGTGTCTATCTATCTGTCTGTATGTCTCTGTAGGCAGCATAGCCCAAAAACGAAAAGTCCATTACAAACCAAACTGGGTATTTAGGTTTAGTACCTTCCAAGGATGCAATACGAAGATTTTCAAGAAATCTTCCCCCAAGCTTCCCTCTACATGGAACTTTTTTCGAAAATATTGATTTTCTTAAAAATAGCTGTAAGGATTTTGAGTAAAATATCGTATATTAAAGATATTTATCTGACAAATAAAATGTATATCTTGAATTTTCTGGGAATAGCCTCTGAAGACTACTTTATTCTGGATGACTGTATAACTGCTAAACCGTAAGAGATAGACAAAAACTTACCACACTTAAAATGTAGAGCACCTTAAAACACACAATTTATGTTGTAAACATTTTTTTCTTGGAGTTTCTCGTTTTATTTTCTCTAGCCCCATATGTACAATGCACATAGAGATAGTGGAGGTACTGAAATGCACCCAAAAATTCGAAGTCGATATTTCACCGGAAATATATGTTTTGGGGTCCCCTGTGTCCGAAAAAAGCATTTTTAAAAGAAGTTCCTTGTATGTTTCTGTTTGTCTATCTGTGTGTCTGTGGACAGTACAGCCCCAAAAGAAAAAGGGCCGCGCCGTGGCCGAGTGGTTAGACCATTCGCCTGTCACCTAGACGGCCGGGATTCGATCCCAAGCGACCACATGTGAGATTTGTGGTGGACAAAGCGGCGCTGGGGCGGGTTTTCTCCGGGTACTCCAGTTTCCCCCACCATCGCATTCCACCGGTGCTCCATCATCATTCATGTATCATCAGTGTCACCGCCTGCGGTGCCATAAGTAGTTAAAGCGGGCGTTAAACACTACCAAGGCAAAAATGCCGTTGAATACCAAAGTTGGTATTTAGGTTTAGTATCTTCCAAGAATGTGACAAAGATTTTCAAGAAAATCCCCACCCCAAACTACCCTTTACATGGAATGTTTTCGAAAATTTTGATTTTCTTAAAAATGGCTCTAACGATTTTGTTTTCTTAAAAATGGCTCTAACGATTTTGATTAAAATATCGTATATTAAAGATATTTACCTCAAAAATAAAATGTATATCTTGAATTTTCTGGGAATAGGCTCTGAAGACTACTTTATTCTGGATGACTTTTACGGAATTGTGCATAACTGCTAAACCGTAAGAGATAGAGAAAAACTTACCACACTTGTGTAGAGCACCTTAAAACACACAATTTATGTTGTAAACATTTGTTTCTTGGAGTTGATCGTTTTTTGGATATTCCTGTTTTTGGTTTTAGCTTTGAAAAACTTATACATTTCTCTAACAGGAATTTGTCAATTCCTGTCCATACAGACGCAGGAACTTCAGTCACATAGCAACCAGATTTTGACTATCACTTTAACCTATGGTACTCTCTTATTTCTGCTATTTTTTCTCACCTCTATTCTCTATACAGGGTGTATATAAATAAATGAATATCGGAGTTTTAACTCTTTATAACATTTATTACATTCAACTTATAGTTATGATATGTCAAATGAAAAAGCAACTCAAACAGTTTTACCAAGAAGCTTATAGATGTTCAATGTGACTACCCTTTGTCACACGGCACACATCAAGTCTATAGCCGAGCTCTTCCCAAACGTTGATAAGTGTGTATTCAGTAATTCTAGCAACAGCTGCTTCAATCCGGTTTCTTAATTCAGGGAGGTCAGCTGGTAGCGGAGGCACGTACACACGATCCTTGATGAAGCACCAAAGGTAAAAATCGCATGGCGTTAGGTCAGGAGAACGTGGAGGCCATGCATAGCAAGCCCTGTCATTGGGGCCCTTGCGGCCTATCCAGCGTTCGGGTACAGTGACGTTCAACCAATCGCGTACTTCGTTATGCCAGTGAGGTGGCGCACCATCCTGCTGGAAAATGAAGTTCTCTGGCTCATTTTCTTCCAACTGAGGGAAGAGCCATTGCTCTGGTGTATCAAGGTAAGAAGTGCCAGTTACAGTAGGTTCACCAAAAACGAAAGGCCCATAAACTTTTCGCCGGGATACGGCACAAAAAGCATTCACTTTAGGGGAATCTCGTTGCATTTGTACCATCTCGTGAGGATTTTCTGAGCCCCAGATGCGCACATTATGAGTGTTAACATATCCACTAAGGTGAAAGGTTGATTCATCACTGAAGACAACACGATCCACAAAACCGTCATGAAACAACATGTCGTTTGCGAATTTGGCACGTAATCCGTGGTCTTTCGGCTTTAGAGCCTATAATAACTGTAAACGGTAAGGACGTAGCTGTAAGCGTTTTCTTACAACTTTCCGAACAGTCGACACAGGAACTTGTAATTCACGACTAGCCTTCCGGACTGATTTCTTTGGGCTACGAGTGAACGACTCTCTCACTCGCTCAACAGTCTCTTCACTTACTCCTGGTCGTCCCGTGCTCTTCCCTTTACAAAGGCAGCCGGTATCTTCAAACTGATTATACCATCTCCGAATGTTTTTATCACTAGGAGGATCACAACCGAACTTACTACGGAACGCACGTTGCACAATAACTACAGATTCGGTCTTTGCAAAATGCAAAACACAAAACACTTTCTGTTTACTAGTCGCCAACTTTGCTACTACCGCTGTCTAGCGGATTGCGGCAGAAACATTGTACGCACATGCGCACTTGTGCCAACAAACAAAACTGAGTTGCTTTTTCATTTGACATATCATTTATAACTGTAAGTTGAATGTAATAAATATTATAAAGGGTTAAACCCCCGATTTCATTTATGTACACTCTGTACTACGGAGGCATATTGTGGGTGTAGAGAAAGTAAAAAGAATGAAGTTTTATGTGAGGGTAAATAAGTGAGGATATACGCGACAGTCCACACGAAAAGAGCATCAACAGCTCTCGACGTAGCGCTGAAGGGTTAAACAGCGAGAACATCCAAGAAAGTGCTAAGCCTTGTAGCGATGAGAAATTTCATGAATCTTTAATCACTTTGTCACAGAGTTAGCAACGCGACAGACACAACTTTGCGACGAGATAACTTTTTCAGGGCAAGACACGTCACAGATCCCCCGCTCCTTGTTACTCCACTTCACGCCATACCTAACATTTAAAACAGCACTTAGAAGTGGCAAAATTATACGAAGTGCTCCTTATCACATTTGAAAGTAAGTTTGCGGGCGTTAGCAAAAAATTTTATGTGTTCCATTCATATAGACGTATTACTTGCTTCCTTGTAAGTAGAAGCGAAATAAGAGAGTAAAATAGGTTAAAGTGACAGTCAAAAGCTGGTTGCTATGCGACTGAAGTTCTTTTGTTTGTGTGGACACGAATTACAAATTCCTGTATTAGAAAAGTATAAGTTTCTTAAAGCTAAAACCAATAACAATAAATATCTCAAAAACGATCAACTCCGCGAAAATAATGTATATGACATAAATTGTGTGTTTTAACGTGCTCTACATTTTGTGTGTGGTAACTTTTTGTCCATCTCTCCGGTTTAGCAGTTATGCAAAAATCCATAAAATTCATCTACAATAAAGTAGTCTTCAGAGGTTGTTCCCAGAAAATTCAAGATATATATTTTATTTGTCAGGTAGATATCTTTAATATACCATATTATAATCAACATCGTTATAGCTATTTTTCAAAAAAAATCAACTTTTTCGAATAAAGTTCCATGTAAAGGGTAGTTAGAGGTTGGGAGATTTTGTTGAACACTTTCTTGTCGCATCATTGGAAGACAGTAGTCCTAAATTCTAAGATTAGCATTTAACGGTATTTTCGTTTTTTATCTATGCCTTTCTGCTTGCAAGGAAGGAAGTAATAAGACTATTTCTACTACTTTCGATTAGCTTGAAGTAAATAGAAGCATAAGCTTAGTAACAATAATTTGTTACAGAGATGTAAAGAAAGGCATGTGAATGGAACACATCAGATTTTTTTTTACATAGTACATATTTAGAGAAAGTGTTGCATTTCATCCAAAAATTCGATACCGAGATTTCAGCTCAAATACAAGTTTTAGGGTCGCGGAGCAAACGGCACGAAACCACAGAATGGAGAAACTGGTCCGTAGCCAGGCATGAGCGTGAGGAAGTGGATGATAGGAGCAATTGGTGGAAAGAGAGACGAGGGAAATCGGAGGACGCGTAGAAAATCCTTCCAGACGCCGCTTCGTCCGCGGTCGCTTGGGATCAAACCCGGGCCGCCAAGGTGGGAAGCGAGCGGTCTAATTACTCAACTACGGCCACCCATACTGTTCTTACAAACGCTTATTCTTCTACTTCATGCTAATAGAGATAAACAATAACAGAAATAATCTTATTACTTGCTTCCTTGTAAGTAGAAGCGAAATAAGGCAGTATCATAGCTTAAAGTGATAGTCAAAAGCTGGTTACTATGTGACTGAAGCTTCTTTGTTAGTATGGACAGAAGTTGGCAAATTCCTGTATGAGAAAAGTATACGTTTTTCATAGCTGATACCAAAAACAAGGAATATCTAAAAACAATCAACTCCTCGAGAAAAATGTATATAACATAAATTATGTGAATTCAAAATCTTCTCGGGCTTCTAGCCAGGTAATAACTTGGCTTGACACCAACGTTTCGAAGAAGTGCATCTTCCTCGTCTTCAGTTCACCCTGAAGACGAGGAAGATGCACTTCTTCGAAACGTTGGTGTCAAGCCAAGTTATTACCTGGCTAGAAGCCCGAGAAGATTTTGAATTAACACGTCGCCAGGAAAGCTATAGTTCTTATTTTATAAATTATGTGTTTTAACGTGCTCTACACTTTTTGTGTGGTAAGTTTTTGACTATCTCTGACAGTGTAATAGTTATGCAAAATTCCGTAAAATTCATTCAGAATAAAGTAGTCTTCGGAGGCTATTCCCAGAAAATTCAAGATATACATTTTATTTGTCAAGTAAATAGCTTAAATTTACGAGATTTTAATCAAAATTGTTAAAGCCACTTTTAAGAAAATCAAAATTTTCGAATTTTTTTCCATGTAAAGGGTAGTTTGGTGTGGGAGTATTTTTTTGAAAATCTTCGTATGGCATCCTTAGAGGATACCAAACCTAAATACCAAATTTGGTTTTTAACGGTGTTTTCATTTTTGAGCTATGCTGTCCACATACACACACACGGACATTTTTCGAAAAATGCTTTTTTTGGGTTCAGGGATCTCAAAACATATATTTCCAGTGAAATTTCGGTATCGAATTTTTGGGTGCAATACAATACCTTCTCTATACACTAAGTACATAGTACGTATAGAGAAAGTAAAAATGTTGTTATAGCAACCAGTGGGAGAAACAATTCTAAGATGGCTTTTCAAATGTTACTTTCTCTAGTTAGTATAGAATACATAGTTACATAAGGTGTTGCACTGCACCCAAAAATTTGACACCGAGATTTCACCAGAAATATTAGTAAACCATAACAGACCCACAAAAACTTTCTTGACAAAAATTGTGGATTTCCTTAAAATATACAATTTATGATAATATATACATTCTTTCGTGAGTTGACCGTTTTTGAGATATTATTGGCGTCAGCAATTTAAATGTCATAGCAACCAGCTTTTAAAGCATTTGTCTGCGGGTTTAGTCTAATGTGTTCCCTTATTTTCCTTCTATTTATAAGGAACTAAGCAACAAAACCATTTCTGTTAATGTTTATTTTGATTAGCATAAAGTAAATAGGATAAATTCTTTTGTAAGTATAATTAGTTACAGAATGAGTAGAGAAAATCAGTGATGGAAACACACGAGGGTTTTTTATCGTTGATAACAGATATACAAATGCATCTCTCTCTCTATATTTGGAGGGAAATTAAACCTGATTTATTAAACTTTACCGAATTCCCTCTCCCAATCGGAAGCAAATAAAAGCTCTACCTTTCAATCGATGCACAGATACAATTTTTTACCTTTAATTCTGGCCGACAGTTGGTAATGAATAAATGCTACAAAAATATCCACTTTGTCAAAGAAATGTATCGCAGTTCTAAGTCGATATATCGACACGAATTGCAATCGATGTACATATCTCGATGATGGAACATTATCCATTAACCAGGACCGCAATCATGAACATAAATATGAGAGTCGGCAGTTTATGATAAAGGGCTTTTCATGTTTATCATTCTGCTGGGTGCATTAATCTGTAGCAGCGCTGGATTACTGTGGGTGGACAAACCGGGAACTAAACTCTGTGTGATTTTGAAAAATGAATCTCTCTTGTGTAACAGACCAGCTTTTGGCTTTATACACATGCACGTGATTCTAATGAAATATTACATGTATTCACATGAATTTCTCCATACGTTTTTCTAAAAACCATTCTTAGAAAATATTACTCTTCTGCCTACTGATGCGGGGATTTAAATACGAGTAACAACAATCTGCTGAAGAAATGTATGTGTGTGTATGTATGTATGTATGTATGTGTGTATGTGTATGTATGTGTGTATATGTATGTATGTATGTATGTATGTATGTGTGTATGTGTATGTATGTGTGTATATGTATGTGTGTATGTGTATGTATGTGTGTATGTATGTATGTGTGTATGTGTATGTATGTGTGTATATGTATGTGTGTATGTGTATGTATGTATGTATGTGTGTATGTGTATGTATGTGTGTATATGTATGTGTGTATGTATGTATGTGTGTATGTATGTATGTGTGTATGTATGTATGTGTGTATGTGTATGTATGTGTGTATGTGTATGTATGTATGTATGTATGTGTGTATGTGTGTATGTGTATGTATGTGTATGTAAGTGTGTATGTGTATGTGTGTATGTATGTGTATGTATATGTATGTATGTATGCATATGTGTGTATGTATGTGTTTATGTGTGTATTTATGTGTGTATGTATATGTATGTATGTATGTACGTATGTACGTATGTATGTATGTATATGTATGTATATGTATGTATATGTATGTATATATGTATATGTGTGTATGTATGTATATATGTATGTATATATGTATGTATGTATATATGTGTATGTATGTGTGTATGTATGTAAGTATGTATGTGTATGTATATATGTATATGTGTGTATGTATGTATGTATGTGTATGTATGTACGTATGTATGTATATATGTATATGTGTGTTTGTATGTATGTGTGTATGTATGTATGTGTATATATATGTATGTATAGGTATGTATATGCATGTATGTATATATGTATATGTATGTATAGGTATGTATATGTATGTATGTATGTATGTATGTATGTATGTATGTATGTATGTATGTATGTATGTATGTATGTATGTATGTATGTATGTATGTATGTATGTATGTATGCATGTATGTATATATGTATGTATAGATATGTATATGCATGTATGTATATATGTATGTATAGATATGTATATGCATGTATGTATATATGTATGTATAGATATGTATATGCATGTATGTATATATGTATATGTATGTATAGATATGTATATGCATGTATGTATATATGTATATGTATGTATAGGTATGTATATGCATGTATGCATGTATGTATAGGTATGTATATGCATGTATGTATGTATGTATATGTATGTATAGGTATGTATATGCATGTATGTATATGTATGTATAGGTATGTATATGTATGTATAGGTATGTATATGCATGTATGTATGTATATGTATGTATATGCATGTATGTATATATGTATGTATTTCCGGTGAAATCTCGGTATCGAATTTTTGGATGCAATACAATACCTTCTCTATACACTATGTACATAGTACGTGTAGAGAAAGTAAAAAAGTACGTTTGTGTAAGTTGGCAGCATAGCTCAGAACGAAAAGTTCATTGAAAACCAAATTTAGTATTTAGGTTTGGTGCCTTGCAAGATTGGGACACGAAGATACTCAACAAAATCCCCCATCCCCAACTACCCTTTACATGGAACTTTTTTTGAAAATTTTGATTTTCTAAACAATGTCTCTAACGGTTTTGATTAAAATATCGTATATTAAAGCTATTTACCTGAAAAATAAAATGTATATCTTGAATTTTCTGGGAATATCCTCTGAAGACATTTTTAGTCTGGATTAATTTTACGGACTTTTGCATAAGTGCTAAACCTTCGGAGATATACAAAAACTTAACACACAAAAATGTAGAGCACGTTTAAACACACAATTTTTGTCAAATTCATTTTTGCTGTAGAGTTGACCGTTTCCAAGATATTCCTTCTTATTGGTTTCAGTTTCTAAAATACTTAATTTTTTCACACTCATGAAGTGTCAGTTTTTCCCTCTGTTCCGTCCCTGCCAAGCAAAGAGGAAATTTCAAAGACAATCGCATAACGATAGCTTTTAAAACATTTGACTACCACTTTATCATGGCACATTCCTTTAGTGCCATTTTACTTATAAGAACTACGTAATAAGAACATTCTGCTATTGTTTATCTCAATTAGCACGGTGTGGAAAGAGGAATATTTTCGTAAGAAGTCTGTTTGTAGTGCAATTAGAGAAAGCTATGTGATGTAACACGTCAGATTTCTTACGTTTCCTGCACATAACATGTATTTAGTGTATATAGAAGTATTAGCACTCCACCCAACAATTCGATACCGAGATTTCACCGGAAATTTACGTTTAAGGTTTCCGTGTATTAAAAAAAAAAAGTTTTATAAGTTCGTCCGTGGCTGTCCATGTATCCGTGTGTCTATGAACACGATAACTCAAAAACGAAAATTCGGTAAAATATCAAACTTGGTATTTAAGTTTAGTATCTTCCAGGGATGCGACACGATGATAATTATTGAACAAAATACCCCCACCCCAAACTACCCTTCATATGAAAGAAAATTTTGAAAAATATCATATTCTCAAAAAAGGTTTTGATTAAAATACCGTATATTAAAAATATTTATTTGCCAAAAAATATAAATGGCGCGTTATTTATGGACGCTCTTTAGCTACTGCGGTTCTCAGCGTTCCATTCTAAATTTGGCGTGAAAGATCGGTTAATTTTGCTCAGAGGCCTCTCTATCAGGCTTGAGGTTCTTTTATGTGCCTTAAATCTACTTCACGGGATCAAAGGCTTTAATTCCCTTCCGAAGAAAGCCATACTAAGTATTTTTACACCTGAAAAAATGCATCGTCCTCCGCCGGGTTTGAACCCGCAACCTTGGGTATATGAAGTTTTCATTACACCACGGAGGGCACCATTTATATGGCAAGTAAAATGTATATGTTGAATTTTCTATAAATGCTCTCTGAAAACATCTTTATACAGGATGAATTTTGTATAAATCTTACTACACACAAACACACACAATATATATATTTAGACTTTTAACCCAAACGAATAACAAGAAATACTTCGGAAATGGTCAAATCCTCGAAAAAGAATTATGATGCGTTACACTCACATGACTTTCTCTAGCCGTTCTACAAACTTCTTACATAAGATTATTCTTCTTTCTGCACCTTGCTAATCGAGGTATTCTACACAATGTTTTTATTAATTAGTTCGTTATAAGTAGGGAAAAAAATAAGGGAATTCACTAGGCTAAATCGATAGTCAAATGTTTAAAAAGCTGTCGTTATGCGGTTGTCGTTACAAACGTTTCTTTTCTTGGCCAGGAGTAGAACAAAAGAAAAACGGACACTCCCGTCTGAGAAAAGTATAAGTACTTCACAACTGAATCTAATAACAATGAATACCTCGAAAACGGTAAGCTCCACGAGAAAAATGTATTTGACATAAAGTGTGTATTTTAACAGGACTTGCATTTTTATAGCAAGTTTTTGTCTATGTCTTACGGTTTATTAGTTATGCCAAATTAAGCAAAATTCATCCAAAATAAACATGTCTTTAGAAGCTATTCCCAGAAAATTCAAGATATACATTTTGTTTGTCAGGTAAGTATCCTTAAATTACGATATTTTAATCTAAATCGTTAGAGCCATTTTTAAGAAAATCAAAATTTTCGAAAAAGTTCCATGTAAATGGTAGTTTGGGGTGGGGGATTTTTCTCAAAATCTTCTACCAAGTTTGGTATTTTAGCTACTTTTCGTTTTTGAGTTGTCGTGTTCACAGACACAGGGACACACGGACCTTTTTCTGGAAATGCTTTTTTTTGGATTCAGGGGGTCCTAAAACATGTCTTTTCGGTGAAAGCTCGACATCGAATTTTTGGGTGGAATAAAATACTTCTCTATCTCTATGTACATTGTACATACGGGGCTAGAGAAATTAAAAATTATTAAACATAAATTTTGTTTTAACGGGATCGACATTTGTTGTGTAGTAAGGGGTTCGATAGGTAAGAACTGAATTGAATGCTATGCCGGTTTGCTGCCATGTTAGCTCAGTGGAAGAGCAACCGGCTAGAGACCGGGAGATCCGTGGGTCAAATCCCGGCTATGGCAGTGAATTTTTCAGTCTGACTCTACTTATTCAAATGGACGATTGTTAGAGGACGAAATGAGCAGTTTTGCAAGACATCTTACACACTTGTAGTCAGGGGTGGCCAAAGTCGAGCAAGTCAGGATCTTGTAATTGCATCGGCTACCGGACGTGACGTGATACTTAAGCTCAGATGACGTCACTACATGCAGATTCAATTACTGCCTCTTCTCTTCGATGCCTTCATCCATCTTTGTTCTCTTGCCCGACGTGGAATTCCCTCGGGACCAAGGATCTTCGCTCTCCCCACTTACCTTAAAGTGGCTAGGACTGTATCTCGCTCATTGCCCTTCATTTGTTACACTTAAGTTGAAGGAAGCAAACGACAGGCGACGGAGCGGGGATTAAAGCCTCTACACCTTATCTTTTCCTGTCGACCACCTTTAATGGCTCCTCTATTACACTCTTTATCATTTCTCTATCAACTCCTGCATTCTCGCATTCCAAACTATCTACTTTCTCTCCACCTGAATCAAAAAAATGTGATGTTCCATTCACATGAGTTTCTCTACATCTCTGCAATAAATTATTGTTAATAAACTTATGCTTCTATATATTTCATGCTAATCGACAAAAAATTAGCAGAAATAAAGTTATTTCTTGCTTCCTTGTAAGTAGAAGCGAAATAAGGGAGTAACATAGGTTAAAGTGATAGTCAAAAGTGGTTGCTATTTAACTGACGTTCCTTTGTTGGTATGGACATAAGTTGACAGATTCCTGTAGGAGAAAAGTTAAGTTTTTCGTACCTGAAAACAGAAACAAAGAATATCTCAAAAACGATGAACTCAAACAAAAAAAGTATAGAACATAAATTGTGTGTTTTAATGTGCTCTAAATTTTTTCTATGGCAAGTTACTGTATATCTCTAACGGTTTAGCAGTTATGCAAAATTCCGTAAAATTCACTCAGAATAAAGAAATCTTCAGAGGCTATTCCCAGAAAATTCAACATATACAGTTTATATGTCAGGTAAATATCTTTAATATACGACATTTTAATCAAAATCGTTTGAGCCTTTTTTTAGAAAATCAAAATTTTCGAAAAAAGTTCCGTGTAAAGGGTAGTTTGGGTTGGGGGGATTTTTCTCAAAATCTTCGTGTCGCATCCCTGGAAGATACTAAACTTAAATACCAAGTTTAGTATTTTACCAACTTTTCGTTTTTGAGTTATCGTGTTCACGGACACTCGGACACACACACACGCGGACCTTTTTTCTGAAAATACTTTTTTTGGATACAGCGGACCCTAAAACATATATTTTTGTTGAAATCTCGGTATCGAATTTTTTGGTGGAGTGCAATACCTTCTCTATACTCTATGTACTTAGTACGTGTAGAGAAAGTAAAACTTTTTATGACATAAATTGTGTTTTATCCTGATCTACATTTTTGGTGTAGTAAGTTATTTTCTATCTCTTACGATTTGCCAATTACGCAAAATTCAGTAAAATTCGTCCAGTTTATAGTAACATTCAGAGGCTATTCCCAAAAATTCAAGATATATATTTTATTTATCGGATAAATACCTTTAATATACGATCTTTTAATCACAATCGTTAGAGCTGCTTGAGAAAATCAAAATTTTCGAACATTTTCTTGAAAATGAAGATCAAACTTGGTATTTAAGTGTGATATCTACCAAGGATGCAACACGAAGATTTTCAAACCCTCCCCAGCTACTTTTATCGAAATTTTTTATTTTCTCAAAAATGGCTGTAACGATTTTGATTAAAATATTGTATATAAAAGATATTTAATTTACAAATAAAATGTATATCTTGAATTTTCTGGCAATAGCCTCTGAAGACTACTTTATTCTGGATGAATTTTTCGAAATTTTGCAGAACTGCTAAACGGTAAGAGATAGATAGAAATTTGCCACACAAAAATGTAGAGCACGTTAAAACACGCAATTTATGCTATATACATATTTTTCGTGGAGTTGATTGTTTTTAAGATATTTCTTATTTTTTGTTTTCAGCTTACAAAAATTAATCTTTCTCATACAGGAATTTGTTAACTCCTGTTCATACAAACAAAGGAAAATCAGTCACATAGCAACCAGCTTTTGACTGTCACTTTAAGCTATAGTAGTCCCTTATTTCGCTTCTGCTTACAAGGAAGCAAGTAATAAGAATATTTGTGCTAATTGTTTCAGAATTATAGAAGTAAATAGAAGCATAAACTTTTTAACAGTAATTGGTGTAGAGCAAGTCATGTGATTTGAACACATCAGATTTTGTGTTCTATTGTTTATAAATGGTATCGTGTTTAAGGATGGTGATAGATAATTAACTAATATGTATACCTATAGTGAAATATGTAAATAAAATCCAGAAGTTACCTATATAAATCTGGAGGTCTTGTGCACTACGTAGCCATAGCAACGCAAAGCAATGCCTTATTTATTTCATCACAAATGTACCCACGCAATGCACTTTGCCTGTGAAACGAGTAAAATAAAAACCATAGTGGGGAAAAGAAAAATGGCGAATTTCTTGCTTGCGAAATTACATTTGTGAACATGTGGAAGCTAGCCGTGATATTTGGAACGTGAGGCCATTAGCGCAGAACCTGATCGCATTTCAGACTCTCGGCGTTCTGAATTAGTTTATTGTCTTACTGCGCGCGATGAGAAAAAGTGCTTGCTAATGACGTCATACCGGAACCAAAGATTTGCAAACATGACTTCGGTAATGAAACGCTATTGGCTAACTTTTTGTTTGCTTTGACAACCCCTCTAGCTCACTTTTACCTTATTTGCTTTCCTCTATCTTACAATTTGATTTTGTAGAAATAATATTGGTTTAAGGGTTTGCGTCGTGTATTATTTTCTATGTAAAGAAAGCTTCAATTTTATTTAAGAGTTTCTCATATTTGTCTTGCTTGACATTTAAGCTGTCCAAATGTTGAAGACTGGTCTCAAATTTTTCAAGACATAAACAAAATCTCTTCCGTCGCATTTTAGGCGAATTGAAATTTTGGTTGAAATATAAGAAGGAATTCTGCACAGTAAATATAGATCTCTTTCAGTTTTAATATACGAGGGCCGTTTTTACTTTCCCTACACGCACTATCTAGATAGTGTACACAGAAGGTATTGCACTCCACCCAAAAAGTTGATACCGAGATTTCACCGGAAATATATGTTTTAGGGTCCCCTTTCTCTAAAAAATCTGATGTGTACCATTCACATGACTTTCTCCATATCCCTGCAACAAATAATTCTTAAAAAGCTTATACTTCTATTTACTTTAAGCTAATCAGAAAACATTAGCCGAAATAGTCTTATTACTCGCTTCCTTGTAAGTAGGAGCGAAATAAGGGACAACCATAGGTTAAAATGATAGTCAAAAGCTGGTTGCTATGTCAATGAAGTTCCTTTGTTTATATGGATAGGAGTTGACAAGTTGTATGAGAAAAGTATACGTTTTTCATAGCAGAAACCAAAAATTAGGAATGTCACAAAAACGACGAACTCCATGAAAAAAATGTATATAACATAAATTGTGTGTTTTAAAGTGCTCTACATTTTTTGTGCAGTAAGTTTTTGTCCATCTCTTACGGTTTAGCAGTCATTCAAAATTTAGTAAAATTCATCCAGAATAAACTACTTTTCAGAGTCTATCCCAGAAAATTCAAGATATACATTTCATTTTTCAGGTAAATATGTTTGATATCCAAAATTTTAATCAAAATCGTTAGAGCCATTTTTGAGAAAATCAAAATTTTCGAAAAAAGTTCCATGTAAAGGGTAGTTGGGGGTGGGGGATTTTTCTCAAAATCTTCGTGTCGCATCCCTGGAAGATACTAAACTTAAATACCAAGTTTGGTATTTTACCTACTTTTCGTTTTTGAGTTATCGTGTTCAAAGACATACGGACACACGGACACACACGGACCTTTTTTGTGAAAATGCTTTTTTTGGATATTGGGGACCCTAAAACATATATTTCCGGTGAAATCTCGGTATCGAATTTTTTGGTGGAGTGCAATACTTGCTCTATACACTATGTACATAGTGCGTATGGAGAAAGTAAAAAAACATTTTCGGAAAAAAGGTCCGTGTGCGTGTGTCTGTGAACACCATAAGTCAAAAACGAAAAGTCGGTAAAATACCAATCTTGGTATTTAAGTTAAGTATCTTCCAGGGATGCGACACGAAGATTTTGAGAAAAATCCCTCCACCCCCGACTACCCTTTACATGGAACTTTTATCGAAAATTTTGATTTTCTCAAAAATAGCTCTAACAGTTTTGATTAAAATATCGTATATTAAAGATATTTACTTGACAAATAAAATTTATATCTTGAATATTCTGGGAATAGTCTCTGAAGAGTACTTTATTCTGGATGAATTTTACGGAATTTTTAATAACTGCTAAACCGTAAGAGATGGACAAAAACTTACTGCACGAAAAATGCAGAGCACTTTAAAACACATAATTTATATTAGATACATTTTTTTCATGGAGTTGATCGTTTTTGAGTAATTCCTTGTTTTTGGCTTCAGCTATTAAAAAGTATACTCTTCTCACACAGGACTTTGACAACTCCTGTCCAAACAAACAAAGGAGCTTCAGTGACTTAGCAACCAGCCTTTGAATATCACTTTAACCTATGGTACTCCCTTATTTCGCTTCTACTGACAAGGAAGCCAGTAATAAGATTATTTCTGCTAATTTTTTCTGATGAAGTAAATAGATGTATAAGCTTTTCAAGAATAATTTGTTGCAGAGAAATTCATGTGAATGGAACACATCAGAAAATTTTGTTCAGTCTCCGATAGGCTTTAACAAAAGACAAGTTCATAGAAAACAATTATTTTATTACTAAAAGTTTTGTACACTTATGATTACTTTTCAACATAATCACCGAAAAGATTGAGACATTTATCGTGCCTGTGCACAAGCTTTGCAATACCCACTTCAAAAAATGTTGCCAACAGTGATTTAAAATGAGCATTGACGTTGTTTTGAAGATCTTCATTGGTTTGAAAGTGCTGCCCTCCTAGCCACGTCTTCAGTTCTGGGAAAAGGTGAAAGTCGCTGGGTGCCAGGTCAGGACTGCACGGCTAATGATCGAAAATATCCCATTGAAATTGTTCAAGAAGCCGATGGGTTGTACCAACAGTGTGTGGACGAGCGTTATCATGGATCAACACAATTCTTCAAGTCAGCATTCCTCTTCGTTTGTTTTAAATGGCTCTCCGCAGACGTCGTAAAATACGAAGATCTTCAAAACACGTCAATTCTCATTTGAAATCATTTGTGGCAACATTTTTTGAAGCGGGTATTGCAAAGTTTGCCAACAGGTACGATAAATGTCTCAATCTTTTCGGTGATTATGTTGAAAAGTAATCATAAGTGTATGAAAGTTTTAGTAGTAAAATAATTGTTTTCTATGAACCTATCTTTTATTTGTAGCCTATCGAAGGTAGAAAAGAAAAGGCCCTCGTATATATTAATTTCTCTACACGTACTATGTACCTACATAGTGTATAGAGAAGGCATTGTATTGCTCCCAAAAATTCGATATCGAGACTTCATCGGAAATACAAGTATGCAAAATTCATCCAGAATAAAGAGGTCTGGAGAAGCTATTCTCAGAAAAATCAAGATTTCCATTTTATTTTCATGCAAATATCTTAAATATAAGAGACTTTAATAGACATCCTAATGGCTATTTTTGAGAAAATACATTTTATTTCGATGTTAAGGGTAGTTTGGTGTGGGGGGATTTTCTTGAAAATCTTTGTGTCGCATCCGTGCAAGAAACACACACACACAGACACACACACGTTTTCCAAAATTATTTTTTTGGACTCAGGGGACCTCAAAACAGGTATTTACGGTGACATATATATATATCGAATTTTTGGGTGCCATACAATACATTCTCTGTACACTAGGTATATAATACGTGTAGAGAAGATAATAATAATAATAATAATAATAATAATAAAGTATAATACCAGTAAATAATATTATTATATTTATATACAGAAGAAAGTTTCAGGCACGTGTCGTATTATGAAAGCCTTGTTTGAAGTGCCTAGTTTGGAATGCAGGGGCAGAAACCGCTGTTGACGAACTGTTCCCCTATGTTACATACCTCAAAGGAAATATGCATCAACAGTTGGCAAACACTGTCCCCAGCCAGTGGCGGATCCTAAACAGAGCGACTAACTTTATACTTTCTCTACCACAGGCTCAAATTTCAACTGAACTGAAGTGTGCAGAACAACCTACAATTTTCAAGGGAAGAATACTCCTCTTAATTTACATGTAAAAGTCAATGTGTGTCTGAGTTTGTTTGTCTTAGACTTGTATACCTTTGTATCGATTTCAATCAACTAGGGGAGCTCAATAACTCCTTCTAAAATCCAAGAAATTGCACTCATATCATCAAAAAAGTTTGTGTTTATTAACGTCGTCTCTAACAAAAAGTACTTAAAGTTTCAGCAATATCCATCACGTAGTTTCGTTCCCATAGGCGATTGAATCAACAATCTTGTGCTTCTTTAGAAAGATGGACTAAACACTTTTAAAAGACTTAACACCGAAAAAGATAAAAGTCGAGTCGGATGAAGTTCTTGGCACATCTGCTCGTGCGTTTTCAACCATTTACAGTTGGATATATAAATATAAACGTGACGTACATCCACAAATGATGAACAGCCCGCCTGGCTAGTGTGGTGGTAGCGTGTCTGCCTCACATTCAACAGGTCGTGAGCTCCAATCTCGCTTAGGGTGAGTTACCCGGGTAAGGGTTTTTTTTTTTTCGGTGTTTTCCCTTATCCTGAGAAGACGAATGTCGAGTAACTTTAAGCTCCATAGACCCCGATATCATTTGAGCATCATTTCATCAATTTCATTCATCGTCCGTTATGACCAACCAGGTTAAAGGACGTTAAACTACCCAAAAAAAAAAAAAAAATGATGAACATCGTTCCGGACGCCCAGTACAAGTGACTTCCTCAGAAATGATTGACAAAATCCAGGATATGGATCAAAGTGGAAGAGGCCACAGGCATATCACAAGGTATAGTGTTCTCAATTTTGCCTAAAAAATTAGGTCTGACAAAGGTCTCAGTAAGATGGTTACCGCGTTTGCTCTCAATGGAGAATAAACACAATCGGAAGCTGGTTTGATACTTCTCCACCACAATCCTGAACAATTTCTGCGTCGATACATAACTGTGGTTGAAACATATATTCACTACCACACTCTGGAGACAAAAGTACAGTCGAAACAGCGGGGTTTTAAAGGCGACCCTGCTCAGAAGAAGGCAAAGATGGTGAAATCTGCAGACGAGGTGATGGCCTGGGTTTTTTGGGATACACGCGGAATCATCTACATTGATTATTTGCAGAAAGGAAGAACGATAAATGGAAAGTATTATACATCGTTATTGCACCGGTTGAACGGAGAAATCAACAAAAACGCCCTCATCCGGCAAAGAAAAAGATTCTCATCCATCGGGACAATTCAAGAGTGCATATCTGCGCAGTTTCGATGGAAAAAATTGTAAAATTAAGGTTAGAATTTCTACAAAATCTACCGTATTCACCAGATTTGACCTCCAGTTACATAAAAGGTAGCTCGACGGAAAACGATATGCTTTTTACGAAGAAGTCATCTCCCAAAGATATGTCTATTATGTGGATCTTCCAAATTCCTTGTTTTTGGAAGGCTAAAACAGTATATATAACAGTAATAACGAAATATATAAACGTTTATTTACAAAGTTACAGTACCTTACTCTATTTCTCAACGTAATCGTCATTGCTATCAAGGTATTTATTGTCACGTGGTACCGGTGTTTTATAACAGACGTTACCCTCTTCCACCACTAAAGATCTGAGCCAAGATGTTGAGGTTTTCACCGGTTGAAAAATCTTTTCCACCCAAAAAGTCATCTATGGTCACAAAAGTGAAATACCGGTTTTTACTTTCTCTAGCCCCGTATGTACAATGTACATAGGGATAGAGAAGTATTGTATTCCACCCAAAAATTCGATAACGAGATTTTACCGGAAATATATATTTTAGGTTTCCCTGTATCCAGAAAAAGCATTTTCACAAAAAGATCCGTGTGTGTCCCTGTGTCCGTGTGCCTTTGAACACGATAACTGAAAAATGAAAAGTCGGTAACATACGAAACTTGGTATTTAAGTTTAGTATGTTCCAGGGATGCGACACGAAGATTTTGAGAAAAATCCCCCCACCCCCAATTACCCTTTACATGGAACTTTTTTCGAAAATTTTGATTTTCTCAAAAATGGCTCTAACGATTTTGATTAAAATGTCATATATCAAAGACATTTACCTAAAAAATAAAATTTATATCTTGAATTTTATAGGAATAGCCTCTGAAGAGTAGTTTATTCTAGATGAATTTTACGGAATTTTGAATAACTGCTAAACCTTAAGAGATGGACAAAAACTTACTACACAAAAAATGTAGAGCACGTTAAAACACATAATTTATATTATATACATTTTTTTTCGTGCAGTTCATCGTTTTTGAGACTTCCTTGTTTTTGGTTTCTGCTATGAAAAATCTATACTTTTCTCATACAGGAATTTGTCAACTGCTGTCCATACAAACAAAGGAACTTCAATGACATGGCAACCAGCTTTTGACTAGCACTTTAACCTACGGTACTCCCTTATTTGGCTTCTACTTACAAGGAAGCAAGTAATAAGGCTATTTCTGCTATTTTTTTTCTGATTAGCATGAAGTATATAGAAGCATAAGGTTTAAGAATAATTTGTTGCAGAGATGTAGAGAAAGTCATGTGAATGGAACACATCAGATTTTTTTGTAATTATTTCATCAACAGTTCCTTTCAACTCCCCCATATACACACTGGTTCTTCCTTGATTACTTGTAAAGTATGTGCCATTTCCTCACTGAAGACTCGTTCATTGCATTATCACTATACACTTGCGGTATTGGCCTATAACAATAGATTGGCCGAACATTTTGTGCCTTAAAACACGAATACGTTCTTTGGTGGTAGAAAAGTATAACATCGACATTGCAAAACTGGTACCACGTTACAATAAATACCTTGATAGCAATGACGATTACGTTGAGAAATAGAGTTAGGTAGTGTAAATAAAATTTTGTGTTGATAACTTTCGTTACTGTTTGGTTATGCCAAATCGTCTGTCACTTTTTGGATGGCACTTGTTTCTTTAGCTTTTGCTAAGGAATTACTCAACGCCCTTGTAGAGGTACCCTAAAATTTGAAACCGAGATTTCACCAGAAATACATGTTTTGGGACTCCCTCATTTAAAAAAAAATTTAGAAACATGCCCCTGTATGTGTTCTATGTGTGTGTGTTTCTGTTGGCAGCATAGCTCAAAACCGAAAAGTCGTTTGTATACCAAACTTGGCATTTAAGTTCAACTCAAATTTATTTTGAAAATGGCTGTAACAACTCTAACAACTTTGATTACAATAGAGCATATTAAGATATTTAGTTGAAAAATGTATATCTTGAATTTTCTGGGAACGGCCTCTAAATTCTAGATGAATGTAGCTGAAATTTGCATAACTAATTAACCGTAAGAGATAGACAAAAATTATTAGTGGATCTCGTTTAAACACACAATTCATGTAATGTACTTATTTTTCGTACAGGTGGCATTTTCCGAGATATTCCTTGTTATTTGTTTCAGCTTTAAAATACTTTTATTCTTCTCATGCAGGAATTTGACCCATGGCAACCACCATTTAAAGATTTGACTATCGATTTAGCCTAGTGTATTCCCTTAATTTCTTTATACTTACAAGAAAGCAATGAATAAGACAATTTTTCTTGATTTTCATGAAGTAGCTAGAAGAATAAGCTTTTTTAACAATAATTTGTTACAGAGATATAAAGAAAGTCATATGAATGGAACACATGAGGTTTTTTCTGTGAGTATAATGTTTCATTCACAATTTTTGGTTATACTCAGTTGGAAGTGCTTGCAATTATTTCAGACGACTCGAAACTTTAACTGGAAGTTTTTGTATAGCAGTATGATAGCCAACTTCTTTTTGTGGACAAGTATTATACTGTTTGCACTATTTTCATAGCAGTGATCAAACGAATACAGTACCAATAGAACCATTAATATACTAATTTATGAAACAATATAAATTATAATTTTCGAGGAAGCAAATCACCTGGTTTTAAAGTCTGTCTTTTACTAGCTCAGTGCGCGAATTTTCGTCCAGTTTGGGAACACAGGCTGTAGTGTCAAACCACCTCACACATTCCTTCTATTCGCTATTATCTTAAACCAAATACACTACACTGACCGACTCCAAAAGTAAAATAACAGTTGCTTCCATGTGAAAACAGTTTTAAAATACTTGAACGTTTCACACACGGAAATTTGTCAACCCCTGGTAATGCAGAGAAACGGATTTCATTCATATAGCAGCCAGCTGTTAATATATTTGACTATCGTTTTAGCCTTGTGTGTTCCTTTATTGCTTTTTCTACACCCACTATGTACTTAGTGTATAGAGAAGGTATTGTATTGCACCCAAAATTTCGATACCGAGATTTCACCGGAAATACAAGTTTTAGGACCCCAGAATAAAAAAAAAAAATTGGGGAAAAAGATCCGTGTGTCCATGTAGCTATGAACATGATAACCCAAAAACGAAAAATCCCAAACTTGGTATTGAGTTTACTATCTTCCAGAGATGCGACACAAAGATTTTGAGAAAAATTCCCCCACCATAAACTAAACTTTACTTGGAAAGTTTTGAAAAGATTTTTTTTCTTAAAATCTGAGCTTATACTTCTATTTACTCATGCTAATCAGTAAAAAATTAGCAGAAATAGTCTTATTAGTCGCTTCCTTGTAAGTAGAAGCGAAATAAGGGAGTAACATAGGTTAAAGTGATAGTCAAAAGCTGGTTGCTATGTGACTGAAGTTCCTTTGTTTGTATGGACAGCAGTTGACAAATTCATATATGAGAAATTAAAAGTTTTTCATAGCAGAAACCAAAAACAAGGAATGTCTAAAAAACGATGAACTCCACGAAAAAAAATGTATATAACTTTATTTGTGTGTTTTAATGTGCTCTACATTTTTTGTGCTGTAACCTTTTGTACATCACTTATGGTTTAGCAGTTATTCAAAATTCCGTAAAATTCATCCAGAATAAACTACTCTTTAGAGGCTGTTCCCAAAAAATTCAAGATATACATTTTATTTGTCAGATAAATGACTTTTATATACGATATTTTAATCAAAATCGTTAGAGCCATTTTTGAGAAAATCAAAATTGTCGAAAAAAGTTCCATCTAAAGGGTAGTTTTGGGTGGGGGGATTTTTCTCAAAATCTTCGTGTCGCATCCCTGGAAGATACTAAACTAAAATACCAAGTTTGGTATTTTACCGACTTTTCGTTTTTGAGTTATCTTGTTCACAGACACACGGACACACACACACACGGACCTTTTTCTGAAAATACTTTTTTTGGATACAGGGAACCCTAAAACATATATTTCCGGTAAAATCTCGGTTTCGAATTTTTTGGTGGAGTGCAATACCTTCTCTATTCACTATGTACATAGTGAGTATAGAGAAAGTAAAAAAGCATTTTCCCAAATGTGTGTGTGTGTGTCCGTGTGTCAGTGTGTCCGTGTGTCTGTGGACACGATAACCCAAAAGCGAAAAGTCAGTAAAAATACCAAACTTGGTATTTAAGTTTAGTATCTTTCAGGGGTGTGACATAAAGATTTTGAGAAAAATCCCCCCACCCCAAACTACACTTTACATGGACTTTTTTTCAAAAATTTTGATTTTATAGAAATTGGCTCTAACGATTTTAATTGAAATATCTTACATTAAAGTTATTTACCTGATAAGTAAAATGTATATTTTGAATATTCTGGGAATAGCTTCTGAAGACTACTTTATTCTGAGTGAATTCTACGGAATTTTGCATATCTGCTAAACCGTAAGAAATGGACAAAAACTTACCACACAAATAATGTAGAGCACATTAAACACATAAATAATGTTATGTACATTTTTTTTCGTGGAGTTCATCGTTTTTTAGACATTCCTTGTTTTTAGTTTCTGCTATGAAAAACTTATACTTTCTCATACATGAATTTGTCAACTGCTGTCCATACAGACAAAGGAACCTCAGTCATATAGCAACCGGCTTTTGACTATCACTTTAACCTATGATACTCCTTTATTTTGCTTATTGTTACAAGAAAGCAAGTAATAAGACTATTTCTGTTAATTCTATCTGATTAGCATGAAGTAAATAGAAGTAGATATAAGGTTTTTAAGAATAATTTGTTGCGAAGGTGTAGATAAAGTCATGTGAATGGTACACACCAATTTTTTTCTATCTAATACATGCTAATCGAGATAAGCATTAGCAGAAATTCTTTCTTGT
The DNA here is from genome assembly GCA_030762935.1 of Hymenopus coronatus. Lineage (NCBI taxonomy): Eukaryota > Metazoa > Arthropoda > Insecta > Mantodea > Hymenopodidae > Hymenopus > Hymenopus coronatus. The sequence goes on from CM060886.1 coordinate 131,940,971, forward strand.
ACCTAAATAGAAGAGAAATTATGGATTACACTAGGCTAAAATAATAGTCATATCTTTTAAAAGGTGGATGAAGTCCATTTCTATGCATTGCCAGGAATGCACAAATTCCCGTATCTGAAAAGTTTAAGTATTATAAAACTGAAACCAATAATAAGGAATATCTCAGACTGGTGAACTTCACGAAAACAAGGTATATAACATAAATTGTGTGTATTAACGTGATCTACATGTTCTACGTGATCTAGTTATTTTGCGTAGTAAATACGATTTACTAGTTATGCAGAATTTATTCAGAATAAAGACTTCTTTAAACGCAATTCCCAGAAAATTTAAAATACATTTTATTTATCATTAAATATTTTAAATATAAGAGATTTTTAATCAAAATCGTTATATCTATTTTTACTTTCTCTACATTTACTATGTACATAGTGTATAGAGAAAGTATAGCACTCCACTCAAAAATTCGATGCCGAGATTTCACCGGAAATATATGTTTTAGGGTCCCCTATATCCAAAAAAGTGCGTGTGTGTGTGTCCGTGTGTCTGTGAACATGATAACTCAAAAACGAAAAGTAGCTAAAATAGCAAACTTGGTATTTAAGTTCAGTATCTTCCGGGGATGCGACACGAAGATTTTGAGAAAAATCCTCCCACCCCAAACTACCCTTTATATGGAACTTTTTTCGAAAATTTTGATTTTCTTAAAAATGGCTCTAACGATTTTGATTAAAATATCGCATATTAAAGATATTTACCTGGCAAATGAAATGTATATCTTGAATTTTCTGGGGATAGCTTCTAAAGACCTGTTTATTCTGGATGATTTTTACTTAATTTGGCATAGCTAATAAACCGTAAGAGATAGACAAAAACTTACTATACAAAAAATGTAGGCCTTGTTAAAATACAAAATTTACGTTAGATGCATTTTTTTGAGGAGGTTACCGTTTTCGAGGTATTTATTGTTATTAGTTTCAATTGTGAAGTATTTATACTTTTCTCAGACGGGAGTGTATGTTTATCTTTTGTTCTTCTACTTGCCAAGAAAATAAGCGATTTGTAATGACAATCGCATAACGACAGCTTTTAAAACATTTGATTATCGATTTAGCCTAGTGTATTCCCTTATTTTCTTCCTACTTATAAGGAACTAAGTAATAAGAATATTGTGGTGAATACCTCGATTAGCAAGGTGCAGAAAGAAGAATAATCTAATGTAAGAAGTTTGTAGAACGTCTAGAGAAAGTCATGTGAGTGTAACACATCAGATTTTTGTTGGTAACGCTCTGGAAATGGTAAAAGTTATAAACTTTTGGTGTGGACTGTAATCTTATTTGGCGGCAGATAACAGCGTGTGTTTTTTTCCATTAAATTCAATGAATATGAGATTTAGTGACGTCACAACGTAAGCCTTACGTGGAGATTGCTATCAGTTTTCCGAATGGACGGGCTTGAATGGCTTTGTGACTTCGTCCATTTACCAGATTAAACGAGCAGATTACAGGCGACCAGCTTCTGTTTCAAATTTGATACGAGTCCTACTGATGTCCTCACGTCGCTTTTTATTTTATTTCTTTTTTGTTTATTCAGGACGCGAGCGAGAATTTAATACTCTCCCCGTCACAACGTTTATCCGCTTCAGTCGCACACGCTCGTAAACTACGGGTTCCCAGCTCAAAGCGTGTGTGCCTTTTACCTTTTCTATATGTACTATGTACACATGTGTAGAGAAGGTATTGCAGTCCACCCAAAAATTCGATACCGAGATTTCACCGGAAATATATGTTTTAGGTTCACCTGTATCCAAATAAAGCATTTTCAGAAAAACGTCCTTGTGGGTCTTTGAACACGATAACTCAAAAGCCAAAAGTCTGTAAAATACCAAAATTGGTATTTAAGTTTAGTATCTTCCAGGGATGCGACACGAAGATTCTGAGAAAAATCCCCCCACCCCAAACTACCCTTTATATGGAATTTTTTTCATAAGTTTTGATTTTCTCAAAAATGGCTGCAACGATTTTGATTAAAATGTCGTTAATTAAAGATTTTTACCTGACAAATAAAATGTAGATTATGAATTTTCTATGAATAGCCTCTGAAGAGTGCTTTATTCTGGAGGACTTTTACGGAAATTCGCATAACTGCTAAACCGTAATAGATGGACAGAAACTTACAACACAAAAAATGTAGAGTAGCTTAAAACACACAATTTATCTTATATACATTTTTTCGTGGAGTTGAGCGATTTTTAGATACACATTGCTTTTGGTTTCAGCTTTAAAAAACATACTTTTCTCATACAGGAATTTGTCAACTCCTGTCCTTACAAACAATTTGTTGTTGAGATATAAAGAAAGTTTTGTGAATGAAACACCTCAGATTTTTATAGTATAGTAATAGGTATTACATATTTATTGGTCATTCACATGATTTTCTCCACATCTCTGTAACAAATGCCAATAAGCTTATTCTTCTATTTACTTCATGATAATTGAGATAAATATTATCATAAATTCTCTTAATTATTTGTTTTTTTTGTATGTAAAAGGTAAATAATAGATTACACTACGCTAAAGCGATAGTCAAATATTTTATAAGCTGGTTGCCATGTGGTTGAAATCCGTTTCTATGCAGGGCCGGAGTTTAGAACTTTCCGTGTGAGAAAACAAAGTATTTGACATCTCAAACAAATTAGAAGGAATATCTCGAAAACGGTGAGCTCAACGAAAAATTGTATGTGATATAAATTGTGTGTTTTATCGAGCTCTACATTTTTTATTAGGTAAGTTTTTGTCTATCTATAACGGTTTACCAGTAATGCAAACTTCAGAAAAAGTCATCCACAATAAAGAGGTCTTTAGAGTCTATTTCCAGAAAATTCATGATATATATATATTATTTGTCAGGTAAATATATTTAGTTTACGATATTTTAATCAAAATCGTTAGAGCTATTTTTGAGAAAATAAAAATTTTCGAAATGTTTTTCATGTAAAGGGTAGTAAGGGTGGGGGATTTTCTTGAAAATCTTCGCGTCATATCCTTGGAAGATATTAAACCCAAATACCAAGTTTAGTAATTAACGGTCTTTTTTTTTTTTTTTTTTTTTTGAGCTATACTTTCCAAAGGCACACACACAGACAAACACACACGAACCTTTTTTGAAAAAAAAATGTTTTCGGACTCAGGAGACTCCTAAACATATATCCGGTGAAATCTCGGTATCGAATTTTTGGTTGCATTACATTTCCTTCTCTATCCCTATGTACATTGTATATATGGGTCTAGAGAAAGTAAAAATGTATTAAAATTTGGTATAAAAATGCGTATTAAAATACATACATTTAAATAAAATGCAGATATTGTAGAGAAAATAAGCGCACGACAGTAGCGCACCAGGCGGACGATCACGGCGTCACCGTCGCTTGTTTCGGTAAACTTGGCAACACGCAAAGTGTAACCTACGTAGGAGGTAGGGGAACTTTGTCAGAACATTGAAGGAACATATACACGTAACACAAATATTGCCCCGGAAACAAACACAGAATATTCCTTTGAAATTAACTTAACTTATTGATCAGCTTCGCGTTGCAATTATTTCCACGTCATATACATCTATTACACCACCAAGCTGGAGAATCTACCTTCTGCTGTTTTATTTATCCGCAACATTCTTATTGCGCATGCGTAACATAGCCTGCCACATGGAATGACATCGACAACTCCAACACTATTGTACAAAACTAAACAAAAATATCTAATCTGATCCGTTCACATGACTTTCTCTGTGAAATTATTTTGAAAAAAGCTTATGCTTCTATTTATTTCATGTAAATCGAGAAAAAATTAGTGATAGTCAAAATCTGGTTGCTATGTGACTGAAGTTCCTTTGTTTGTGTGGGCAGCAGTTGACAAATTCCTGTATGAGGTTTTTCAAAGCTGAAACCAAAAACAAGGAATATCTCAAAAATGATCAACTCCACGAAAAAAGTGTATATGACATAAATTGTATGTTTTATTGTGATCTACATTTTTTGTGCAATAAGACTTCGACTATATATTACGGTTTAGCAGTTATGCAAAATTTCGTAAAATTCATCAAGAATAAAGTAGTCTTCACAGGCCATTCCCAAAAAATTCCAGATATGCATATTATTTGTCACGTAACTATCTTTAATATGCGATATTTTAATCAAAATCATTAGGGCCATTTTTGAGAAAATCAACATTTTCGAAAAAAGTTCCGTGTAAAGGGTAGTTGGGGTGGGGGATGATCTTGAAAATCTTCGTGTCGCATCATTGGAAGATAAGAAACTTAAATACCAAGTTTGGTAATCAACAGTATTTTCGTTTTTGAGCTATGCTGTCCACAGACACACAGACAGACAGACAGACAGACAGACACACACACACACACACACACACACACACGGAGCTTTTTGTAAAAATGACATTTTTGTATTCAGGGGTCCTAAAACATGTATTTCCGGTGAAATCTCGGTATCGAATTTTTGGGTGGAATACAATGCTTCCTCTATACACTATGTACATAGTACGTGTAGAGAAAGTAAAAATACACATGTAATAAATTGTGTGTTCTAAAAAGATGCACATTGTTGTGTATTAAGTTTTTTTCTATTTCTGACGGTTTACTAGTTATGTAAAATTCAAAAAAATTATCCTTTACGAACAGGTGTTCAGATATTATTCCAAAAATACATTTTATTTCTGATGTAAATATTTGCATAATATAGAGAATTTTAATAAAGCTCATTACTGCCCTTTTTTAAAAAAAACACGTTCAAACAATTTCCATGTAAAGGGTAGTATGGGGGAGGGGATTCTCTTGAAAATCTTCGTGTTGCATCCTGGGAAGATAATAAAATTAAATACTTTTGTATTTTAGTTTTAAGCTATGCTATACACAGACACACAGGACATTTTTCTGATTTTTTTTTGACTCAGGAAGTATCAAGACATATATTTCCGGTGACATCTCTGTATCATATTTTTGGGTGGAGTGCAATATCTTCCTTATACACTATTTACATAGTACGTGCAGAGAAAGTAAACAATGATAAAATCTGATGTGTTTAATTTATATCACTTTCTCTGCATCTCCATAACAAATTATTTTAAAAAGCTTATTTTAAGTAGAAGGAATACACTGGGCTAAAGCGATAGTCAAATATTTTAAGAACTGGTTGTCACGTGCTTGAAATCCGTTTGAATGCATGGCCAGGAGTTTACAAGTTCCCACATGTGTAACGTTAAGCATTTTATAACGTAAACCAACCTACATGAAATATCTCGGAGACGGTCAAATCCACGAAATAAATGTAATAACACTATATCCAGGGCGTGTCTCTATTATATGTTAGGTTAGAATACAATAACTTCCTCTACTTAAAGTACGTAGTATAGAAAGTAAACTCTGGCCAGGTCACGTGGTTACTTTAAAGTGCAGAGTGCCCCCCCCTATCTCGTTCAATTCACACTCCCTGCAAAAGAGATGGGGCGATGTAAATAGAGGAACGTGCATTGTATAGCGCACGATTAACACAGATTGAAACTAATTTGTTCGGACTCAGAGAATTCTGTGCACGTCGCGTTAAAATGTTCAAATCATAAGAGTCGCTTCTATTGGTGAGTGCTGGAAAATTGCCACGGTCGCTGTCTGCCGCGCGCGGGTGTTGCCAACCCACCGTCTTCGTAACCTGATTCTAGTATTCTATTGATAGTATCGGGGTTCCGAAATTTCGGGTGGGTTACCTTCTATTGTACACTTACATGACCCTGTGTGTTCACCCTTTTTACCAAGGCAGAAGGCACAGGAGTACCGCGAGGGTTGGACTCTTTCCTCTGGGTTTTTCGGGACGTTTCGTTTTAAGTTATCTTTTGTTCATACATATAGATGGATGGATGGAGTGAGATAGATGGATGGATGGATGGATGGATGAATGGATAGAGTGAGATGGATAGAGTGAGATGGATAGAGTGAGATGGATAGAGTGAGATGGATGGATAGATGGATGGATGGATGGATGGATGGATGGATAGAGTGAGATGGATAGAGTGAGATGGATAGAGTGAGATGGATAGAGTGAGATGGATGGATAGATGGATGGATGGATGGATGGATGGATAGAGTGAGATGGATGGATGGATGGATGGATGGATGGATGGATGGATGGATGGATGGATAGAGTGAGATGGATGGATAGATGGATGGATAGAGTGAGATGGATGGATGGATGGATAGAGTGAGATGGATGGATGAATGGATGGATAGAGTGAGATGGATGGATAGATGGATGGATAGAGTGAGATGGATGGATAGAGTGAGATGGATGGATAGAGTGAGATGGATGGATAGAGTGAGATGGATGGATAGAGTGAGATGGATAGATGGATGGATAGAGTGAGATGGATGGATGGATTGAGATAGATGGCTGGATGGATGGATAGAGTGAGATGGATGGATAGATTGAGATGGATGGATAGATGGAGGGATAGAGTGAGATAGATGCTGGATGGATGGATAGAGTGAGATGGATGGATAAAGTGAGATAGATGGATAGAGTAAGATGGATGGATAGAGTGGGATGGATGGATAGAGTGAGATGGATGGATAGATTGAGATGGATGGATAGAGTGAGATATATGGATAGAGTGAGATGGATGGATAGAGCGAGATAGATGACTGGATAGATGGATAGACAGACAGAGACATAGATAAATAAAGGTAGATAGAGAGATGGATGTATAGATGGATGGATATAGAGATAGATATTGAGATGGATGGATGGATGGATGGATGGATGGATGGATGGATGGATGGATGGATATAGAGATGGATGGATGGATGGATGGATGGATGTATAGATGGATGGATATAGAGATAGATATTGAGATGGATGGATGGATGGATGTATAGATGGATGGATATAGAGATAGATATTGAGATGGATGGATGGATAGATGGATGTATAGATGGATGGATATAGAGATAGATATTGAGATGGATGGATGGATGTATAGATGGATGGATATAGAGATAGATATTGAGATGGATGGATGGATGGATGGATGTATAGATGGATGGATATAGAGATAGATATTGAGATGGATGGATGGATGTATAGATGGATGGATATAGAGATAGATATTGAGATGGATGGATGGATGGATGGATGGATAGATGAATGGATAGTTGGATAGAGATAGATATATCGTTTATGTGATCGTTTCAAATTACAAACATCATACATACGAGGGTCGGCTGATAGTCCCGAGCCCCACACAGATGTGGCGCCACTAGGCCAGTTAGACGGTAGCATCGTATAGTTTAACTCTAGACTAGCTTGTATCCATAGTTACAGGTCAATAGCTTGTTTAGTTTTCCAATGACAGCATTTTAAACAAGACAGCTTTAGAGTTTTCAGGAAAATGCAGGATTTGGAAAAACGAGCAGTGATTAAATACTTCCATTTGAAAGGCATAACGCCTAAAGAAATCAAGGAGGAAATGGACAGTTCATTGAAAGACTCTGCCCCTTCATATTCAATGGGTAAAAGGTGGGTTGCAGAGTTTAAAATGGGACGTATGAGCCACTAGTGATGAGCCTCGCTCTGGACGCCCTGTAGAAGTGACAACTCCAGAGATCATTGAAAAAATTCATCGTTTAGAACTGGAAGACCGCAGATTAAAGTTGTTTGAGATAGCAGAGGCTATAAACATATCAAAAGAATGTGCAGGTAATATTTTAAGTAATGTTCTGGGCTTTCACAAGGTCTATGCAAGATGGGTGCCCGTTTGTTGACACCTGATCAAAAGTTGTAAAGAAAAACTGTTTCTGTTACGAATGTGGAGCTCTACCGTAAAAATTTCAGTGAATTTTGAGACAGCTTATCACCATAGATGAAATTTGGATACATCACTACACTCTAGAAATTAAATCACAGTCAATAGAGTGGACTGCGCCAGGTGAACTAACTCCAAAAGAGGCAAAGTCAATTTTGTCAGCTAACAAGGTTACGGTGAGTTTTTTCTGGGATGCACAGGGGATTATTTTATTGATTACTTGGAAAAAGGTAAAAGTATCACTGCAGACTACTACGCAAGCTTACTGCAACGTTTGAGTGATGAGGTGAAAATAAAAAGGCCTCATTTGGTAAAAAAAAAAATGTTTCATCACGACAATGCTCCGGCCCATCGTTCAGTCATTGCAATGGGAAAAATGTGCGTATTGAAGTTGGAATTGCTTCAACAGCCACCCTGTTCGCCAGATCTAGCACCCACCTGTTCCCAAACCTCAAAAAAGTTCTTGAAGGACGAAGATTTCACAGCAACGGGGAGGTCGTTGATGCGGTAAACAGATATTTTGAGAACCTTGATAAATCACACTACAGAGACTGTATAATTAAATTAGAACACCGATATGACAAATGTATTAGCCTTTCTGGAGATTATGTTGAGAAATAAAGCAAAAAGCATTTTTACATTTTTTAGCCCCATATGTACAATGTACATAGGGATATGTATTCCACCCAAAAATTCGATACCGAGATTTCACTGGAAATACATGTTTTAGGACCCCCTGTATCCAAAAAAAGTATTTTCAGAAAAATGTCCGTGTGTCTGTGAACACGATAACTCAAAAACGAAAAGTAGCTAAAATACCAAACTTGGTATTTAAGTTTCGCATCTTCCAGGGATGCGACACGAAGATTTTGAGAAAAATCCCCTCACCCCAAACTACCCTTTACATGGAACTTTATTCGAAAACTTTGATTTTCTACAAAATGGCTCTAACGATTTTTATTAAAATATCGTATATTAAAGATATTTACATGACAAGTAAAATGTATATCTTGAATTTTCTGGAAATAGACTCTGAAGAATACTTTATTCTGGGTCAATTTTATGGAATTTTGCATAACTGCTAAACCGTAAGAGATGGACAAAAACTTACCCCACAACAAATGTAGAGCACCTTAAAACACACAATTTATGTTGTATACATTTTTTCGTGGAGTTGATTGTTTTTGAAATATTCCTTGTTTTTGGTTTCAGCTATAAAAACGTATACTTTTCTCATACAGGACTTTGTGAACTCGTGTCCGTACAAACAAAGGAACTTCAGTCACATAGCAACAAGCTTTTGACTATCACTTTAACCTATGGTACTCCCTTATTTCGGTTCTACTAACAAGGAAGCAAGTAATAGGACTATTTCTGCTAATTTTTGCTCCATTAGATGAAGTAAATATAATAATTTGTTGCAGTGATGTAGAGAATGTCATGTGAATGGAAGACACCAGATTTTTTAAATGCTGATTGCTGATTGAGACGACCGGGACCCTCGTAAAGTTCCCTGCAGTTGTTGAATTTGGTATCATACACATACAGGAAAAGGCTTTTGTAAAGCGAGGTGTGGAAAAGGGCGCAGTATTTTAGAAAGAGTGTGGAGAACGTGATAAAGACTTATGGAAGCAGTTGACACGGGGAGATATGAACCCTGACCGCAAGTTCTTTGTGACGTGTTCACTCCTACTGGTCTTTGAAGTTCAGATCTCGCTGTAATGGAGTCCGTGGGGCGGGGGCAACACAAAGTCCAGATTGAAAATGGTTTCTTGCCCCGAAATAAAGGAAAGTAAACATATCCAATGCATAAGCCACGACGCCTGTTTCTTGTTTGTGCTTCCCCTGGCGCGCTGGGCCACGTTCAATCACAAGGATCCCCGGGACGTGGTGCTCAGGTGGGACCTTAACGCTTCACGTCACCATGTTCAACTCTTTCCAAACAATATAACAGATTATATACCGAAGAACGATTTGGCATAACTAGCGCGCTGGTAGCTCATCTGCCTACCAAGCGGGAGACATGGGTTCGATCCCCAGTACCGGCGTGGGGATTTTTCCCCGCTGGGAGACCTGGCCCGGGGTGCACTCAGCCTCGTAAGGTCCCTGGGGGTCCAAGTGGGGAGCTACTTGATAAAGTAGCGGGTCCAGGTCATGAAGACCGCATTAACCGGCCTGGGGGGCTCGAGGCGCTGACCACGTCTCACCCCCTGACCAAGATGGAGGACGCAGCGGCCCGTGAGCTGTCGTGCCATGGAGTTATTATAAGTAATATAATGAAAGCTCAAACTTTTCTCTACGGAAAAATTATAACTCGTTGTATTTAATAAGGCTATTTCATGAAAAAAATATCAATGATTAGCCTATAGGAACACAAGGAATAATATACCTGCCTGCCTGGGTAGTGTGGTGGAAGAGTGTTTGCCTCACATTCAAAAGGTCGTGAGTTCGAAACTCGCTTAGGGAGATTTACCCGGATAAGGTTTTCTTCGGGGTTTTCCCTCATCCTGAGAAGACAAATGCAGAGTAACTTTAAGCTACATGGACCCCGAAATCATTTGAGCACCATTTCACCAATTTTATTCAACGTCCGATATGACCAACAAGGTTAAAGGACGTTAAAGAAAAAAAAAATTAAAATAAATAAATAAATAATTAATAAATAAATTTAATAATATTTCTAAAATCCCATTTGTCTTTACGTATATTTGATGTCTATATAAAAAGCTATGGCCTCGTTGCTTACAGAATTCGTTGACCTTGTTCCACACACTCTCTCTGTTTTAGTATTACTTTCTGTAGCCCCGTATGCATAATATACATAGGGATAGAGAAGTATTGTATTCCACCCAAAAATTCGATACCGAGATTTCACCGGAAATATATATTTTAGGACCCCCTGTATCCAAAAACAAAAGTATTTTCAGAAAAAGGTCCGTGTGTGTGTCCGTGTGTCTGTGAATACGATAACTCAAAAACGAAAAATAGCTAAAATACGAACTTGGTATTTATGTTTAGTATCTTCCAGTGATGCGACACGAAGATTTTGAGAGAAATCCCCCCACCCCAAACTACCCTTTACATACCTGACAAATAAAATGTATATCTTGAATTTTCTGCAAATAGCTTCTAAAGTCTTGTTTATTCTGGATGAATTTTCCTTAATTTGGCATAACTAGTAAAACGAAAGAGATAGACAAAAACTTACTTCACAAGAAATGCAGGTCCTGTTAAAATACACAAGTTATGTTATAGACATTGTTTTCGTTGAGCTTACCATTTTCGTGGTATTCATTGGTATTAGTTTCAGTTGTGAAATACTTATACTTTTCTCAGACGGGAGTGTGCGGTTTTCTTTTGTTCTACTCCTGGCCAAGAAAAGAAGTGATTTGTAATGACAATTGCATAACGACAGCTTTTAAAACATTTGACTATTGGTTTAGCCTAGTGTATTCCCTTATTTTATTCCTACTTATAAGGAACTAAGTAATAAGAACATTCTGCTAATGAGTACCTCGATTAGCAAGGTGCAGAAAGAAGAATAATCTAATGTAAGAAGTTTGCAGAAGAGCTAGAGAAAGTCATGTGAGTGTAACACATCAGATTTTTCTACGGTTTTGAGTTGTCAACTGATGTGTCTTATTTCAGCGATAGACCATTCTCCAAAACGCCATTATGTACGGGAATATCACTGCACACTGATACTGTTATTATGAGACGAACGTCGCCCTCCGTGGTGTAATGATTATCATGCTAACTTCATATGCCCAAGGTCGCGGGTTCAAACCCGGCGGAGGATGATGGATTTTTTCGAGTGTAAAAATGCTAAGCATGTCTTCTTTCGGAAGAGAAGTAAAGCCGTTCATCCCGGCACGTAAAAGATCCTCAAGCCCGATAGAGAGGTCTCTGAGCAAAATTAAGCGATATTTCACGCCCAATTTAGAATGGGACGCTGAGAACCACAGCAGTTAAAGAGCGTCCATAAATAACACGCCATTTTCAGACGAACATTAGTTCAGAGCTAAAACAAACACACGTTGGTGTGATTCATTTAGGAAAACAACCTGATATGTTCCATTCACATGACTTTCTCTACATCTTCGCAACAAATTATTGTTAAAAAGCTTATGCTTCTATTTACTTCACTCTAATCGAAAAAAATAACAGAAATAGTTTTATTACTTGCTTCCTTGTAAGTAGAAGCGAAATAAGGGAGTATCATAGGTTAAAGTGATAGTCAAAAGTTGGTTGCTATGTAACTGAAGTTTCTTTGTTTGTGTGGACAGCAGTTGACAGTGATCAACAACACGAAAATTATTTAACATAAATTGTGTGTTTTATCCTGATCTACATGCTTTAAGTTTTTTCTATCTCTTACGGTTTAGCAGTTATCAAAATTCTGTAAAATTCATCCAGAATGAAGTAGTCTTCAGAAGCTATTCCCAGAAAATTTAAGATACAAATTTTATTTGCCGTGTAAATATCTTAAATATAAGATTTTAATCAAAATCCCAACAACACAATCATTTTATGGAACTTTTTTCGAAAATTTCGATTTTCTCAAAAATGGCTCTAACCCTCTAATGGCTCTAATTAAAACAGCATACATTAAAGACATTTACCTGACAAATAAAATGTATATCTTAAATTTTCTGGGAATAGCCTCTGAAGAGTAGTTTATTCTGAATGAACTTTACGGAATTTTGAATAACTGCTAAACCGTAAGAGATGGGCAAAAACTTACTACACAAGAAATGTAGAGCAAGTTAAAACACACAATATACGTTATATACATTTTTTTCGTGGAGTTCATCGATTTTGAGACATTCCTTGTTTTTGGTTTCTTGAATGAAAAACGTTTACTTTTCCCATACAGGAAGTTGTCAACTTCTGTCCATACAAACAAAGGAAGTTGAGTCACATAGCAAGCAGCTTTTGATTATCACTTTAACTTATAGTACTCCCTTATTTCTCTTCTACATACAAGGAAGCAAGTAATAAGACTATTTCTGCTTTTTTTTTTTTTCTCAATTATCACATGAAATAAATAGAAGCATAAGATTTTTAACAATAGTTTGCTGCAGAGATGTAGAGAAAGTCATGTGAATGGAACACATCAGATTTTTATATTCAACGGTCTTTTCGTTGAGCTCTGCTGTCCTCACTCACACAGACATACACACAGACACACAGACACACGCACGCACACACGTGGACCTTTTTGTAAAAATGATATTTTTGAATTCCGGTGAAACCTCGGTATGGAATTTTTGGGTGGAATGCAATACCTTCTCTATAGGCTATGTACCTAGTACGTGTAGAGAAAGTAAAACGATTAAAATGCAGAGATAATGAGTTCCAATTGGTTGAAATCTTACGCTCCAATGTATAGGATTGGCCAGTTCCTATCACGTTTCTTGAACGAAATAGTCAACACAAAACTTTATTTACAAAGTTACAGAACCTTATTCTATTTCTCAGCGTAATATACATTCTGCCAAGACATTTAGGGTCACGTGGTATCAGTTTTTTAATACCGATGTTATACTTTTCTACAGCCAAAGAATTTATTCGGTTTTTTGAATGCACAAAATGTTCGCCAATCGAATTTTAATTGGCAAATAACACAAGTGTATAGTGATAATGCAATGAACGAGTCTTCAGTGAGGAAATGGCACATACTTTACGAGTAATCAAGGAAGAACATAACAGTGTGTACGATGAAGACCGGAGTGGAAGTTCATCAATCGTTATGGAGGAGTTGAAAGCAAATGTTGATAGAAGAATTCAGAAAACCAATGGTTCACTTTGAACACCGTACATGACTTTTTGGGAGGCAAAGATTTTTCAACCTCAACATCGTGGCTCAGATCTTCAGCGGTGGAAGAGTATAACATCTGCATTGAAAAACCGGTACCACGTGACAATAAATACCTTGATAGCAATGACGATTACGTTGAGAAATAGAGTAAGGTACTGTAACTTTGTAAATAAAGTTTTGTGTTGATATCTTTCGTTATTGTTTAGTTATGTCAAATCGTCTGTCACTTTCTGGATGACCTCGTACTTTAGCTAGTACCAAGTTTTATGTCGCAGCTGGGGCACATATGACTTTCTCTAATTATTCCATAAACAAAACTTTCCTTCAAGAGGTTTATTCTTTTATCTTCATAATACTAATCAAAATAAATATAGTCAGAATTGGTCTATTACCTTTACTTTTTCTACACGTACTAGGTACATAATTTATAGAGGTAATATTGTATTCCACCCAAAAATATTATACCGAGATTTCACCGGAAATATATGCTTTTGGGGTTCCCTGAGTAAAATAAGGCTTTTTAGAAGAACATTTTGAACATTTTGTTCCTCTCAAAAATGGCTCAAACAATTTTTTGAATATTTTGTTTTTGTAAAATGTGTGTATAACGATTTTTATTGAAAGCTCCTATATTAAAAATATATACATGACAGATAAAATGTATATATTTGAATTTTCTGGAAATAGCCTCCGAAGACCTCTTTATTTTGGATGAATTTTGCGGAACTTTGCATAATTAATAAACCGTAAGAGATAGACAAAAACTTACTTTACAAAACTAGTTACTCTATGTCTCCGTTACTTCTTTAACCGTTATTGGGTAACTAGTTACTCTATAACTGTTACTGGAAC